>JAQZBX010090537.1:0-12501 GCA_029593785.1 Cabassous unicinctus
ATGCCTAGAGTATTTATTAATTTGATATTCTTTCCCAGCTAATAGTGAATGTTGGAAATATACTGAAAGGGATATTTAGAAATTTTCAAATATTTCATCCCCCTAATCCTACACTAACAATTTATTCTGTTTTTTTTTTTTTTCAGTTACTACAGGGAGGAAAATTGCCTTTAAGATAAGAGAAATGTTAGAAATAATATTCAACCAACCTACCTGTAGGAAAGACACTTCTAAAATCATATCATTGGTAAGCTTAATTTTGTGAACCTTAGTGTTCCAAATAGATACCCAGGAATGCAATAAATTAGGGATTCAGTAAAGTCATGAAATTGTAATTAATGTTGGGATTAAGTGCTAATCCAGCAAAAATATGTGATTGTTTGAATTTAGGTAAAAATTAACCTAAACACAAACTCTTGGCTGAGCTCATATATAAAATGAATTGCATAAACATGTTTCACATATACAATTTTTTTGAAACATCGTGAAGCTCAAAAGTGATCAGATACCTCTGCAATTAGATTGTTATAATAAAAAAAATCTCTGTGTATGGAGTAGAATAATATGTATATGAAATGAACATGTTAAATATTTTAATTGGAAACTATCACTAGTGGATTAGTCTAGATTTCATATGTAAGTAAATGAAGAAATTCATGTATTTGGACGAATGTTTTACAATCTTTCACCTAATTCCCTACAGCAGAGATCTCACACCCAAAAGAATTCCTTTAAATTTAATTATTTGGAAGAAGATTCCACTCACACATCCACAGTGACCCAACATGCATTAATTCACATGAGAAAGAAATCCTATTTCAGGAAACCACTTGCAACAGTCCTCAGTGACCATTCATCAGTCCTCAGTGACCATTCATCTTTTAAGCAACATAAGCAGGTTCAACCTAGAAATAAGTCATATAAATGTGACCAAGGTGCTAAAAACTGTATGCAACACTCTGACCTCAGAAAATACAATGGAACTCCCATTGGAGAGAAACCCCATGAATGTCATCTATGTGGGAAAGCCTTCAGTCAATATTCTTATCTTAACCCCAGAGAACTCACACTGGAGAGAAACCCTATGAATGTCATATTTGTGGGAAAGCCTTCTCTCATCATTCTTTTGTTAAAAAACATATAAGAACTCACACTGGAGAGAAACCTTATGAATGTCACCTATGTGGGAAAGCCTTCATTCAATATTATCATCTTAAAGAACATAAGAAAACTCACACTGAAGAGAAACCCTATAAATGTCTTATTTGTGGGAAAGGCTACTTTTACCACTCTTCTGTTAAACAACATGAGAGAACTCACACTGGAGAGAAACCCCATGAATGTCATCTATGTGGGAAAGCTTTCAGTCAACATTTCTGTCTTCAAAGACATGAGAGAACTCATATTGTATAGACACCCCATGAATGTTGTCTATGTGGGAAACTTTCCACTTGTAGTGCTGCTCTCCAACAACATGAGATAATTCATGCTGGACAGAAACCATAATATCATATGTATGAGAAATCATTAATTTTTCTAGTCTTAGACAATGAGATTACTCAAACTGGAGAGAATCCCTATCAGTGTAAAGGATTTGAGGAAGCCATCAGGCATATTCTGACTTTAAATGAAACAACTTACATTATAAGGTTTTGAATATGAAAGAGACTTCAGCCATATATTTAACCTTAAATACATAAGAAAACTAACAGTGAATAAAACCTTTTTTTTTTTTTTTTTTAAACTACCAGGGCCAGGGAATGAATCCTGGACCTCGTATGCGGGAAGCTGGGGCTCAACCATTGAGCTGCTTCAGCTCCCATGAGTTCATTTTTTCATTTGTTTGCTTCTTGTTGTTTTTGTTGTTGTTGTTGTTGTTGTTTTTAGGAGGCATGGGACCTCCCATGTGGGAAGCAGTCACTCAACCACTTGAGCCACATCTGCTTCCCTTTGTTTTTTTATCTTATATTTCTTGTATTTTCCCCCCAGTCCACCCTATTGTTATTATTTTTATTAGGTTGTTGGAAAAGTAATTTGGTTTCAGACTATGAATTTTAAATCATTATAACTGGCTCAATCACATCTTTATTAATCAAAATAAGAACCATTACAATAAGCACATTTTTGCCAACAAGTAATGTTTATTTATTCCTGTAGTATAAAAATCCATGCTTCAGTATTCAACAAACTCTTGGAAATCATTTTCTGCATCCTGCTGGTCATAGAAGCATTTTCTTCAAAAAATTGTTGAGATGCCTGAGGAAGTGGTAGTTAATTGGTGAGAGGTCAGGTGAATATGGCAGATGAGGCAAAACTTTGTAGCCCAATTTGTTCAACTTTTGAAGCATTGGTTGTGCAATGTGTGGTCAGATATTGCCATGGAGAACAATTGGACCCTTTCTGTTGATGAATGTTGGCTGCAGCTGTTGCAGTTTTTGGTGCATTTCATCAATTTGCTGAGCATACTTCTCAGATGTAATGGTTTTGCCAGGATTCAGAAAGCTGTAGTGTATCAGACCAGCAGCAGACCACCAAACAGTGACCATAAACTTTTTTTGGTGCAAGTTTGGCTTTGGGAAGTGCTTTGGAGCTTCTTCTCAGTCCAACCACTGAGCTGGTTGTCACTCATTGTCATATAAAATCCACTTTTCATTTCATATCACAATCTGATCAAGAAATGGTTTGTTGCTAGCGTAGAATAAGCAAAGATGACACTTCAAAATGATTATTTCTTTAACTTTCAGTCTGCTCATGAGACACCCACTTATTGAACTTTTTTACCTTTACAATTTCTTTCAAATGCTGAACAACTGTAGAATAGTTGATGTTGAGGCTTTCGGCAACTTCTTGTGTAGTTGTAAGAGAATCAGCTTCCATGATTGCTATCAATTGGCTGTTGTCAACTTTGATGGCCAGCCACTATGATCCTTATCATCAAGGCTCTCATCTCCTTTGCAAAACTTCTTGAACCACCACTGTGCTGTACTAGCAGTTCTTGGCCAAATGCATTCTTGATGTTGCAAGTTGACTCCACTTTCAACAAATAAGAAAATCACTCAAATTTGCTTTTTGTCTAACATCATTTCCATAATCTAAAATAAATATAAAATAAATAGCAAGTAATGTCATTAGCAAAATAAAATAAAGCAAGAAATTCACTTTAAAATGATGTATAACACAGTCACATTTATTTAAGAATGTATTCTTATACCAAATGGCAAATTTCAACAATGCAAAACTGCAATTTCTTTTGCACCAACCTGATATATCATTTATACATGAACATACATAAACAAAAAGTGTGTAGTAAACATTGTGAACTTACAAAACAAATATGCAAAACATCATACATCATCATAACATCATACCGGGGTCCCATATATGAACCCACCACGAACACAATGCATTGTTGTAAGACATTTGTTATAAATTATGAAAGAATATCAACAAAATCTTACTGCTAACTATAGTCCATATCTTACATTTGGTGTATTTTCCCCCAAGCTACCCTACTATTATTTTTTAAATATATTTTTATTACAGAAGTTGTGAACTTAAAAAGCAATCATGCACATGTGTAGGATTCTCATACAACACCCCTTTACACACCACACCATGGTGGAACGTTTGTTACAGATTATGAGATAATATCATCTAACTATTACAGCTAACCATGGTCCATTGTGTACATGTGGCACACTTTTTCCATACTCTGCCATAATCAACACAGTACATCTTTGGCATAGATGAATGAATATTATAGTATTGCTGTTAATCACAATCCATGGGTCACTCCAGTTGATTTTTCCCATGCTTCTCCACATTCCCACCACCCTGCAATAGTGATGTACATCTGTTCTATTTCAAAAAAAACATTGTTGCATCTGTACCATCAACCAAAATTTTCATCCATCTCTGGAATCATTGTGTTATTCAGCCCCTAGATTATTCCCTAGCTTTCTTTCAATTGACATTTACATCCCTAGACTACATTCCCATTTATAAACCATTATGCACTCTAATGTGTTACCATCGACACTATAAATTTCCACACTTTTACAGTAAAGGTAATTAAAACTTCTGCATACCTTAAGTATCAGTAGTCCATCTCAGTCCTCCTCTTATCTTCTTTAAGAATCCACCACCTACTACCAGGTCTTGATGATGTTTTCCTACATTTTCTTCTAGAAGATCCATGATTCTTGCTTTTATATTTAGGTTTTCAATCCATTTTGAGTTAATTTCTGTATAACGTGTAAGATAGGGGTCCTCCTTCTTTCTTTTGGCTGTGGATATCCAGTTCTTTCAGCACCATTTTTTGAATGGACTGTTCTGTCTAAGCTGGGTGGGTTTGACAGGCTTGTGAAAAATCATTTGAGCATAGATGTGAGAGTTTCTGAATCATCATTTAAGTTCCATTGGACTATGTGTCTGACTTTATGCCAGTACCATATTGTTTTTACCACTGTAGCTAGGTAATATGATTTAAAGTCTGGAAGTGGGAGTCCTCCAACTTTGCTTTTCCTTTCTAAGATGTTTCTGGCTATTCAGGACCACATACCCCCCCAAATAAATTTGATAATCATATATTCCATTTATTTTTAAAATACTGGTGTAATTTTTATTGGGATAGCATTGACTCTGTATATAAATTTGGGTAGAATTGACATCTCAATTATATTTAGTCTTCCAGTCCATGAGCATGGAATGCTTTTCCAATTATTTAGGTATTTTTTTGATTCAACAATGCATTGTAGTTTTCTGAATATGAGTGCCCTACCTTGTTGGTTAGGTGTATTCCTAAATATTTGATTCTTTTAGTCACTATCACAAATGGAAATTTCATTCCTACTTCCTCCTCAGATTGTACATTACTAGTGTCTTTTAAAGTCTATTTCATCTGATATATGTACAGCTACTCTGGCTTTTGGTGGGGGGGGTGGGGTTACTACATGCATGGAATATTTTTTTCCAGCCTTTCGCTTTCAAACTATTGGTATCCTTGGGTCTAAGGTGTCTTTTGCAGACAGCATATATATGGCTCATATTTTCTTATCCATTCCTTCAGTCTGCATCTTTTGATTGGGGAGTTTAACCCATTAATCTTCAATGTTATTACTGTAAAGACAGTTCATATTACACCCATTTTGACCTTTGTGTTTTATCTGTCATATTTTATTTTCACCACTCTTTTGAGATTTTTAATTACTTTTATTGACATAACCTTAATTTCTAGACTCTCTTTCAAGCCTCTCTCTGTCTTTTCTTTTCAGACTGTAGCACACCCTTTAGTATTTCCTGCAAAGCCAGTCTCTTGATTACAAACTCTCAGATTCTGTTTAATCTGTAAATATTCTAAACTTGCCGTCATTTTTGAAAAACAATCTCACTGAATATAAGATTCTCAACTGGAAATTTTTCTCTTGCAGTATCTTAAACATATCATACCATTGTCTTCTTGCCTCCATGGCTTTTGATGTTAAATCAGCACTAATCTTATTGGGTATCCCTTATATGTTATGCATTGATTTCCCTTGCTGCTCCGAGAATTCTTTCTTTGTCATTGGCATTTGACATTCTGATTAGTATGTCTTGGTGTTGTTCTCTTTGGGTGCATTTGGATGGGAGTATATCATGCTTCTTGGACATGGGTATCTATTCCTTCAATAGATTTGGGGAATTTTCTGTCATTATTTCTTCAAATATTCCTTCTTCTCCTTTTCTTCTGGGACACCCATGACACATATGTTTGCATGTCTCTTGCTGTCATTTAGTTCCCTGAAATTATGTTCATTTTTTCCCATCATTTTCTTCATCTGTTTTTTGTATGTTCACATTCATAGGCCATTTCTTCAAGCCCACCAAACTTTTCTTCTGCTTCTTCAGATCTGCTGTTATATGATTCCAATGTATTTTTAATTTCATTTACTGTGACTATCATTCCTGTAAGATCTGCTATTTTTCTGTTTGCTTTCAAATTCTTATTTGTACTCACCCAGTGCCTACTTAAAATCTTTAATCTCTTTAGCCATCTCATTGAATTTATTAAGAATATTTGTTTGAATATCTATAATTAGTTGTCTCAACTTCTTTATGTCACCTGGAGGCTTAACTTGTTCCTTTAACTGTGACATATATTCTTATTTCTAGGTGTGGATTGTAATTTTTTGTTGCTGTCTTGGCATCTGACTTACTAGATGTACTTATTCAGGGTGCAGTTTCTCTCTTTAGTTTAGAGCTTTCTTGCCTGCTTTCCCCTGCTGGTTGTGTAGTAGGAGGCAAGGATGTAGTTGGTGCTGTAAGTTGTGGAGGCTCAAGGTCCATGCATTGCCCTAGGGACCAATGAAGCTTATCCCACCTTTATCCTTTGCCAGCAGTAGGGACAGAGCCACAGCCATGTGTAATAATCCAAGTTGTACTAGCCTAAATTGTAGTTGCCCAGAGAGACTGATGAAACTTCATCTTCTGTCTGGGGTGGGGATGGAGCTGCAGGTGTAGGTCCAAAATGACCACTGTTGCCCTGTTAGGCTTCTAAGTATTCAGTCTGTCTGTGCCAGCTGAGTGTACCTGCAGTTATCTGGAGAGTCTGGTGCAGGTCCCACCAGCTTCCTCCCTGCAAGAGGTGAGACTGAAGCTTAGACTAGGGCTGCAGACTGATCTGAGTGGAAATAAGCCAGTCCCTACCATCACTGTGATTTTCAATCAGCCCACTTCCCCTCATGCCAGGAATGGAGTTAAAATGGTGGCTACTGGTCTCTTTCTGACTTGGACAGTTTCAAACTTAAGCTTCTCTTAGAGTTATACTTTAGCCAGTTGAATTTACCAATAAGTAGCTGAGGTAAGTGGTCATCTATCTCTACCTCCCCTGTTGGGAAATGGAACTTCCAGCCTCAGCCACAGAATAGTTCCTGAGGTGGCATGTGCTGCTAGAATGGGGTGATCACAAGCCTCCATGGCTGGCCTATATTTTCCCAGAAAAGCTGGAGCAAGTATCCTCAGCTTGTTCTCTGCTGGAGGTGGGACTAAGGCTTAGGCTAGAGCTGCAATCTGATCTGGATGGAAAGAAGTTGGTCCCTACTAGCACTGTGATTTTCAGCCCACCCCGCTTTCCCTCATGCTGGAGGTGGAGTTAAAATGGTGGCTACTGGCTTCTTTCTGGCTTGGACAGGTTCAAATTTTAGCTGTTCTTAGGATTATACTTTAGCCCACTGAATTTATTAATCAGTAGCTGAAGTTGGTGCCCAACAGACTCTTCCTTCCCCGTTTTTGGGAAGTGGAGCTTCCAATTCCACCCACAGAATATCTCCCAAGGTGGCTTGTGCCACCAGTGAAGGATAGGCACTGGCCTCCAAAGCCTGGAGTGCTCTACTTATGAATCTTCTCTGCAGATGGGCAGCATCCTGCTCCCATTCTTTCAATGATGTTGCAGGATACTCTTCTGGTCTCCTGGAGGCCCAAACAGGTGCTTTAGATAGCTCTGGTTGATTACTAACTGCCCTGTAGCAGGAGCTGACTCTAGGAGCTCCTTATTCTGCTGCCATCTTCCTGGTTGTCTCCCTTATGTTTTTAATCAGTTAAGAAATTCCTGTAGTCATCTGTACTACTTCATAGAATCTAAGGACAATCATACTAGCAAGAATTCACATGCATGTCATCTATGTCACAAAGCCCTTAGTAGATGTTTAGATTATATACTATGTTAGAGAACTCATAATGTAGATATAATAGAATTGGAGAGGCCTCATCTACTACTATAACTGTTAAGCTAATCAGTGAAATCACATGTGTGGAATTCTGTACATGTACTCAATGTGGGATTGCCTTAATTCCTAATTAATTTAATAAATTAATTCCTAATTTATTAAATTAAATGAGTGAATTCCACAAGAGTGAAACACTGTCTGCAATCACTGTGCACTAACATTCAGTCAAACCTAAGACTTTGTGTGCTAAAGAAAAATCAGTTTAAGAATAACTACAGAAACATGAAATAAGAGGGAAAAGTCTTTATTAGAGGATGAATCCCTTGAGAGATTTCCAGAACATTCATGGTGGAGAGTGCATTCAATGAAAAATCATGGGAAATCATTTATTCAGAGATTGGTGAGGCTGTGTGCATCAGTAATTGTGTTTCTGTGAGGGATATTTTTTTAGGTGTTTGGGCAAATGATTTGGTATCTGATGATTGATTTTATAGATAGCAAGAGTGGAAGTGTTACAGATTTGGGGATAGGAGAATGTGTGAAGTTTGTGATTTTGGAGTCATTGCTACATAAATAAATATAGTTCCCTGGTTTCCTTTCCTGGGTCAGTAATTAAAAATCTGAAGAGGAGGAACAGATATGGTCACTTTGTTCCTAATCTTAGAGGAAACAATACTTCAACTCAGTGACTAGAATCTTTATCAGTGTGTGTGAGAATCATTCACACAGTAGTTCACTGTACCATGCAGAGGTCCAGATCATTCTCGCTGACCCTAACTAATGTCCCAGTAGGAAGTACCCAGGCAATATGCACTGAAAATCATCTTGTTAATAATCAAATATCTAATAGCTTCCTAAATCTGCAATACCTATAGGCAATACCATCATGATGGTCAGCATTTGGAAATCCTGTCCTTGACATTAATTATTAAAAAATCAAGATCCAGAGCATGCAAATATTTTATAAAAGAATCAGTTTTATTGATATACATTACTAAAGCATTCAGTCCATCAAAGTATACAGTCAGTGGTATTTGGCATGATCACATAGTAATGTATTCATCACTTCAATCATTATTAGAGCATTTTCATTATTTCAATAATAATAATAAAACAAACAAAATCTCTCTATGCTTCCCAAGCTGTACCTAGCTGCTATTTCTGGCTATTCTTAAATATTTATTTATTTTAAAGCAGTTTTATTGCGATATCTTCATATACTATATAATCTATCCTAAGTGTATAGTCACTCGGTCTTAGTATAATCACAATGTTGTGCCTTCATCACCAAAAACATTTTAGAACAATTTCATTACTCCAAAAGGATAAACTCCACATCCCTTAGCAGTCCTCACAATCCCTCTATCATTCTACAGCCCTACACAACTACTAATCTAATTTCATCTTTATAAATTGATTTATATTTATATATTAAATAAACGGAATCCTAAAATTTTGAGTTTATTTTTGTATATGGTGTGAGATAAAGGTCTAAATATTTTTTACTCATGGTGTCCAGTTTTCCCAGCACCATTTGCTGAGGAGACAATTCTTTGCAGACTAAGAAGTTGGCCAGAAATATAAGGGTTGAATCTGAGACCTCAATTCTATGCCATTGTTCAATATGTCTGTCATTGTGACATTACATTGCTATTTTGATTACAGTGGCTTTATTAAAACTTTTTTTTATTTTTTTAAGGATATTTATTTACTTTTATCCATTTTTACTCCCCCCCATTTTTGCTGTTTGTGTCCATTCACTGGGCAACTCTCTGTGTGCATTTCCTGCCCTCTCTTCTCATCCTTCTCCTCCTGTCTTCACTGGGATTCGATCCTCGGAATCTCTGATGTGGGAGAGAGGTGTCCTACTGCCTGTGCCACCTTAGTTCCTGATTTTTTGGTGAGTCTCATCTTGGCTCTCCCTTGTTTCACTCTTCTGTTATGTCATCATCTTGCTGTGTGGCTCACAGACACTGGTGGCTTACCCACACATGGAGCATGGTGGCACACCCGCACGCAGGTCCTGGTGGCTCACACGCAGATGCGGCCTGATGGCTCACCCACTTGTGGGGGCCTGGTGGTGCACCTGTGGATGGGGCCTGGCAGCTCACCTGCTCACAGAGCCTGGAGGTGCACATGTGCACAGGGCCTGACTGCTCACCCATGCACGGGGCCTGGCAGGGCACCCACATTTGGGGCCTGATGGCCCATGTGCCTTCTATATTTTTCTATTTTTAATTTTTACTGGGAGCTCCTGGGGGTCAAACCCAGGTCCCACCATATGGGAGATGGACACCCAACGACCCGAGCCACAACTGTACCCCTGCTATATCTCTTAAGTTGACCAAAGATACCCAAAGTTAGTCTTTTCCCATACAGGATGGTCATATGATGAATCAGGCTTAGTTTATCACCAGCATTCTAAAAATCAGACCTAGGGAGAAAAACTAGGTCTGGGGACACATGCATGGTTTTTAATATAGTGAATGTTTAGCCTACCCTGATTATCACAAAATCAGGACAGCGAGAATATTCACATTGTTATAACTTTTAAGATTGTGAAGTATGAGTCCTCCAACTTCAGTCTTCTTTTTCAAGGTGGCTTTAGCTACTCAGAGCCCATTATATATCCTTATACATTTTATGATTTGCTTTTCCATTTCTGCAAAGAAACTTTTTTTGAATTTTAATTGGGAATGCATTGAATCTACAAATTGTTTTGTGTAGTATTGACATCAGGATGATAACCAACCCATGAACGTGTGGTATCCTTCCTTTTACTGGATCTTTTAAAAGTTCCTTTAGCAATGTTTTTTAGTATTCTTTTAGAAGTCCTTTATATTCTTTGGGTTAAATGTATTCTTTTATATTTGATTTTTTAATTTGTCACTGTGAATGGATTTTTTCCTTCACTTCTTCCAATTGTTCATTTTTTGTGTATAGAAGCACTGCTGATTTTTGGGTTTTCTCTTATTGCCTGCCAATCTGCTGAATTCATTTATTAGTTCTAGGAAATTTGTTGTAGATTTTCCAGGATTTTCTTCTATATAGGATGATATCATGTGCAAATAGGGAATGTTTTACATTTTCCTTTCCAATTTGGATGTCTTTATTTCTTTTTTATGCCTCATTGCTCTGGTGAGAACTTTCAGTACAATGTTTAATAACAGGGAATACATTGTTCATCCTTTTCTTATTCCTGATCTTAGATGAAAGGCTTTCAGTCTTTCCCCATCAAGTGTGGTGTTAGGTGTAGCCTTTTCATATATGCTCTTTTACATGTGAAGGAAGTTTCCATCTATTCCTAGAGTTCTAAGTGTTTTTATCAACAAAGGGTGCATTTTGTCAAATGCCTTTTCTTCCTTGATTGAGATGATTGTGGGTATATTCTTTCATTCTTTTAGTGTGGTGGATTACATTAACTGATTTTCTCATGTTGAACCAAACTTGCATATCAAGGATGATTATCTCTTGATCATCATGTATAATCCTTTTAATATGTTGCTGGATTCAGTTTCTAGCATTTCATTGAGAATTTTTACTTCTAAATTAAGGAGATTTCAGTCTGTAGTTTTCCTTTATTGTGGTATCTTTATCTGGATTTACTTTGAATGTAAAGCTAGCCTCAAAGAATGAGTTATGTAGTTTTCCCTCCTCTTCAGTTTTTTGGAAGAGTTTGAGCAGAATTAAAGTTAAGTCTTCTTTGAATGTTTGTTAAAATTCTCTGGTGAAGCCATGTAGTCCTGAACTATTCTTTGGTGGGAACATTTTTTATTTTGGATTTCTGGGAGAAATACTTTGTTTCAGATGCCTCTCATACCACATTTTATTCAATTAAATACAGTATAGCTTCCAAATGGTGTTGGTGGTGCAAGCATTTTGATTATGTATACCATCTCTTTATTAGTCATTTGTTTGTTGTGATCTTCTATTTCTTCTTCAGTCAATGTAGGTAGTTTATATGCTTCTAAGAATTTGTCTTTTTCATTTGGTGATATAATTTATTGTCAAACTTATGATAGTTTGAAGTTATTTTTTGCCTCCCAAAAAGTAAAAGATTAAATTTTTTAACTAATCCCTTTCTGTGGGCGTGGGGCCCTTTTGATTGTACTACCTCAGGGAAGCATGAAACAGTTTGGGATTTGACCCTCTTGCTGGACTTTATGTAAATGGAGACAAAGAGAAAAAGGAACGTGCCATTTTTGATCCTGCCATGTGAGACAGGACCTGAGGATCACTAATAGCCAAAATTTATGCACCATATCCCATGAGGATTAGCCCACAGAACAGTTCAAGCCTGAGGAGAAGAGCCTTATGCCGGATAGCCCACAGGTGAAATTGGGAAGAAAATAGAGCAGCCAAGACTGCAGAGGAAGCCCTGAAAGAGCAAAGACCTATGACTGCTTGTCCACAGCTGAGCTCAGGAAATAGTAGATTCTGTAAGGGAAGGCAGGGACCTCAATAGAAAATGGTGACCATCATGCTTTGCCACATGGGAGGCCCCAATATCACCAGTAGCTAACATTGGTGAGAAGGAATCTCTGCTGATACCTTGATTTGGGTATTTCATGGCCTCAGAATTGTAAACTTTTACCCTAAATATAATTCTAATTATAAAACCAAACCATTTCTATTTTGCATCAGCAACCTGTGGCAAACTAAGACACATTTGTTCATAGAGTTGACTTTTGGCCCTTTTCTATTTCAATAAGGATGGTAGTAATGTCTCCCTTTTCAATTCTGATTTTCTTTATTTGTATCCTTTCTCTTTTCTTCCTTGTCAGTCTAGCTAAAAGTT
>JAQZBX010090538.1:0-12502 GCA_029593785.1 Cabassous unicinctus
CTCCAAGAAGTTTTAGTTTACAGAAAAGTCACATTCCAAATACAGGGGAGTCCCATATACCCAAAATCATCCTCCTTTTCCTCCTTTCCCTATTAATAACATTGTATATGTGAGTGGTACATTTGTTACAACTGATGTAAAAATATTGAAACATAGCTACCAACCATGGTAAATGGTTTACATTATGATTTACATTTTGGACCATACACTTTCATAAACTTTGATGCAATTCAATGTGGCCCATATGCATCATAGCTAGATCCTGTAGACCACTTCCATCTCCCCCAAAATGCCCCCTATTCCATCTATTCTATTCCTCCCTCCCCTCTACCCTCAGGACCCTGGACAACCATCAGGCTTCACTCCTTGAAAGAAAAAAATTATAGTTACTTGCAACAACACTGAGGACTTGACACACTGGTCTGCCCTTTCTTATTAGGTACCTCCCAATCACTCGAGACACTCCTGCCCCTCTATTTGAGAAGATAGTGGGCCTCTCCAGGATGGAATTTCACCAACTTGCTGCTCATTATGTGGGTCCCCACCCACTGATATAAGACAGTATGCATGATGAACACTCACACACTCCCTAGAAGACTGCCCCAGGTGCACCCTGTCTCAAATGTGCCCCACATACATCATCCCAAACCAGTAACCCTCACTTGCCATAATGCCAAAAGAGCATTCCAAACATTGTATTTTCTGCCATGTACCTACCAATCCCCAGTGTTCACCTGCTCCCTCCCCCAACCCTCCCCCTAGTTCTGTGGACAGTCCAACCTACCCTCCCACTCCACTGAAATCTGAGGAGAAAGTCAAGGAAAAAATTCCATTTAAAAAGCAACTGTAAGAATCAAATATTTAGAAAGAAATTTAACCAAGGACATAATGTAATTGTATTCATAAAAATGCAAATATTACTACAAGAAACCAAAGAAGATGGAAATAAATAGAAGGACATTCTGTGTCCATGGATTTCAAGACCACATATCCTTAAGATATCAGTTCTACCCAAACTGATTTACAGATTCACACAATCCCAATAAAAATGCAAACAGACAATTTTGTAGAATGGAAAAGCCAATTATCAAATTTATTTAGATAATTATTGGGCTTCAATTTACCAAAAATCCCTTAAAATTGAAGAAAGAAGTTGGAGAACTCTCAATTCCTGACTTTAAAATATATTACCTAGTTTCAATAGTAAAAACAGCATAGTACTGGCATAAAGATAGACATATTGACCAATAGGTCCTAATCATGAGTTCAGAAATAGACCCACACTTCTGTGGTCAATTGATTTTTCACAAGTTATCAAGGCCATCCAGCTGGGCAAGAACAGTGCATTCAATAAATGTTGCTATAAGAACTTGATATCTATATCCAAAAGAAAGAAAGAATTAACTCAAAATGGATAAAGGACCTAAATATAAAAGCTAAAACCAAAAATCTTATAGAAGAAAATGTAGGCAAATGTCTTCAAGAACATTTGGTAAATGGTCGTTTCTTAAACCTTACATCCAAAGCACAAACAACAAAAGAAAAAGTAGATAAATGGGACCTCCTCAAAATTAAACACATTTGTTCTTCAAAAGACATTGTCAAGAATGTAAAAAGGCAGCCTTCTTAACGGTAGTAAATACTTGAAAACTACCTATTCAACGAGGGTTTGATAATCATGTTATATAAAGAAACTATATCACTCAATGAAAAACACAAGCAACTCAATTAAAAAGTGGGCAAAGGACTTAAATAGACGTCTCTTCAAAGGGGAAATACATATGGCCAAAAAGCACATGAAAAATATTCAACATCATTTGCTATTAGGGAAATGAAGATCAAAATTTCAATGAGATACCATTTCACACCTTATAGAATGGCCATCATCTAAAAAACAGAAAGCTACAAGTGCTGGAAAGGATGTGGAGAAATGGAAACACTCCTTTACTATTGGTAGGAATGTAGAATGGTGGAACTTCTGTGGAAGAAAGTTTGGAAATACTTGAAGAAGTTGAATATAGAACTGCTGCATTAACTAGAAATCCTGTTACTAGAAATATATTCAGAAGAACTCAAAGCAAGCATGTGAATGCACATTTGTGCACTGATTTTCATAGCAGCATTATTCACACTTGCTAAAAAAATGGAACCAGCCAAAGTGTCCATCAACTGATGAATGGAAAAAACAAAAGGTGGTTTATACATACAATGGAATTCTATTCAGCTGTAAGAAGAAATGAAATCAGGAAGCATATCAAACCTGGATGAACTTTGATGGCATTATGTTGAGTGAAATGTCAGACAGAAAAGGATAAATATTGTCTGGTCTCACTAACACTGACTAAATACATTTATTAAGTTCATGAAGGTAAACTCTAAAATATAAGTTACTAGGAAATAGAATGTGGATTGAGAATGGGAGCTGGTTCTCAATGTATGTAAAATATTTAATAAGGTTTATTATAAACATGTGAAAATTAATAGAGTTGATGGTAACATATTATAGTACATATAATTAACACTGCTGATTTTTTTTAATGTAATTGTGTCAGAAAGCAGTAGTTCCTGGACATAAAAGTCAGTTTAGAAGAAACTAGAGAATAATCTAGGGACTTTATAGCATAGTGATTTTAATTGTAGATGAAGATTGTGGTTGATAGTGTGAATGTAGGAATTGGTCTTTTTGCAGGTTGTTGTGAATGTCATGGTACATTGAAGAGTTTCAACTGGTATAACTTATTGACTATGGTGGGCAGTGATGTGATATTTTTGTAGCAATGGCAGAGAAGATATACCAATTTTAAGATACAAATATAGGAGTTTTTGAGTATGGAATTTTTACTTTCGGAGTAATGAAAACTTTCTAAAATTTATTGAGATGATGATAGCGCAACTCTGTGATGAAAATGAGATCCATTGAGTGTACACTTTGAATAATTTGTACAACACAGGGGCTCTATAACATAGGGAATCCATAGGTGGAAAATGGACTGTGGTTAACAGAACAAATACAAGAACATTCTCTCTTGAGCTATAACAAATTTATAATACTAATACAGGGTGTTAATAATCAGGTAGGTTGGGGGGGGGAGGAATACACCAAATATAAGATATAGGCTATAGTTAGTAGTGTTATTGTTTTCTCAGGTCCCTTCTCCCCACATATATAGAGTGGTCTGGGGTAATTTTTATTTATTTTATTTTAAAGAAGCTATAGATCACATAATTGTTACATTGAAAATATAAGGGAGTCCTATATACCCCACTCCTCCCTCCCACACTTTTCACCATTAACCACATCTTTGTTTTGTACTACAATTGACAATGGACAAAAATATATTGAAGCATTTCTACTAACCATGTTGTAGAGTTTACATTGTGATTTGCACTTTGCATTGAACAACATGTATAATGGCCTGTATCCATCATTGTAATGTCATGCAGGACAATTCCAAAGTCCCAAAAATGCCCCATGTTGCACCTAGTGTTCCTTCCATCTCCCCTCAGAAACCCTGGTGGCCATTGCCTTTATATGAATAATACAACTTCTTCTACTACTAGAATAAGTCTAGTTTAGGTCATAGTTGCATTCCCTCCTTATGTTTGTTCTTTTTTTTTTCAGGTCACCCACCCACCACATACATGGAATGGCCCCAAGTGAATTTTAATCATGATTCTCCATTCATGTAAAACAGGGTTTTCACAGTCCTTCTTTGCTCCACCCCCAACCCCAGAGAACACAAGGCCAAAAACTCCACAAATATCATGGGCAGGCTGAGGGCTGAATTCATGGGAGCCAGAGGTAAACTTTGCCAATCCTTCAGAGCAAGGCCTGCAAAGGCCAGATGTCAGAACCAAATGCACAGATTGCTAGTGTGCGGTGACTGTCTTCGCCTAGACCAGGATCCTGGACTACAAGACTCAGGCAGGATCTCAGAGGACACCTGGGCTTTTCAAGTGCTATTGGTGGGTCAGTACCTGATTCAAATATGAGAAGACATGGTCCCAATAAGATTTCAGAGTCTGTAATGAAAGCAGCTTTGATCAGCCAGCTCTGCATGAATATGAGTCTCTGCATAGGGAGTCCACAAACACACCTGCACTCTCGCATGAGCCAGATCAATGTACACTTGGCCTGGCATGTTCTGAGGCTGGCAGTAGTGTGTCACCAATGGGAATGTTCACTTATAGCCTCAGCTATGAAATGCAGTAGCTGTTGGAAATTATTTCTTAAGTAATAAATATCATAATTGTAAGGACAGGCAAAATGTCTCAACATTCTACAACTAGGTCTAAATTGCAGGAAAGCTTGACATTTCTCATTCTTGGGAAGTTCTACATTTGACTAGACAGGCATTTTTTTTTAAGTTTTCAAGTTAATTATTAAATTTTACATAGTTTCATAATTTATATTTCTTAAATTATGATTTGCATGCTATGATGCAAACTTTGATAATATTTTTTTTTAGATAAACATTGTAATGTTGCATGCTTAAGAAAATAAACTGTGGTCTCATTTACATTGAGGTGCAGAAAGGCAGTCATGAAAAGCAAAACTGTCCCTTATTCTGAAAGAAAGAAAGAAAGAAAGAAAGAAAGAAAGAAAGAAAGAAAGAAAGAAAGAAAGAAAGAAAGAAAGAAAGAAAGGAGAAAGAAAGAAAGAAAGAAATACACTAAATGATACAGTTGGGATTGGACCTAATTTAGTTAAACAGAAATAGAAGAAAATATTTTATATGACTGAGTTGAGTTGAACACTAAACTATTATTACCTTTATCTTAAAGACAGAAATGTGTAAACCAAACAACTATGTTAAATTGAGAAAATGAATTGATTAGCTCAATTAGAATCCACTTAAAATCAGGTACCCTTTGGTAAAGCTTTGCACATATTAAACAATATATACTTATCATTTTGAAAGTGAGAATTTAATGTTAGAGGAACAAGAACAGTTCCTTGGGCATCTTCTCATTCATTATTGATGCTGATCAATCATTTGTCACTATTGGTCTGCATTTCACAGTATCAAAGGGGTTTTCTCCACTTAGAAAAGGAGGGTTTTTACTCCCATTTGCATCACTGCAGACTGGGCAGCCTCGGATCCAGATGATGGAATTGGCAGGGGTATCGGGTGACATGCCATCTGTGGATGTTGTAGACCCTGGGATGGTGGGTGGGGATCCCTGCTACAAAGTAGGCCTTGGGGTGGTGGTGTGCTCGGGGATGGCCCCATAGCCATGCAGGCCAGAAGCACAGTAGTCTCCCTGGCTGACCTCCAGGTTGTAGGCCGAGGCCACTCCTGCAGTAGTGACTTGGATCATGGCAGTGCAAGTTGCAGCCCAGTTCTCTGGGGTGCTGGGGAGCTGAGCAGGGGCTTCCTGCTGGGGGCATTGGGTATGGGTGGTGGGCAGGGGACCAGTAGTAATATTTTGAGGATGCTATTTCATAGTTTGTAACAAAAGTTTTATAACAATGCAAGGTGTTAATGGTGAGATGATGTATGGAAGCAATGTTTGATGATAGACATGTTTGTTTTGTAACTTCACAACTTTTACTATACACTTATCATTTATGTATGTTCAAGTATAAATGATTTACACAATTTTAAAAAATCAATAGCATTTCTACACACTACTAATGAGCAATCTGAAGAAGTCAGAAAAGCATTCATTTACAATAGTGACTAAAAGAATCAAATATTTGGGAATAAAGTTAACCAAGAGGATAAAGGACTTGTTTTTGAAACCATAAAATGTGGTTTTTGAAAACCATAAAATGTTCTTAAAAGAAACGAAGGATGATCAAAGTAAATGGAAGGATATTCCACATTCATGGATTGGTAGACTAAATATCATTAAGATGTCAATTTCACCCAAATTCATCTACAGATATAACACAATCTCAATTAAAACTCCAATAGACTTCTTTGTAGAATTGGAAAAGCCAATTATAAAACTTATCTGGAAGGAGAAAGGTCCACAAAATAGGCAAAAATATCTTAGAAAAGAAGAACGAAATTGGAGGCTTCTCATTACCAACGTTAAAGCATATTATCTGGCTATAGTGGTAAAAACAACATGGTACTGGCATAAAGATAGATTGACCAGTGAAATCAAATTGAGAGTTCAGAAATAGACCTTCACAACTATGGCCAAGTGATTTTTTAAACTGCTGTCAAACCCACTCAAACTTTTTTATTTCAATCAATTTTGTTAAGAAGGTGAAAAGGTAACCAATTCAATGGGGAAAAAAAATCTTTGGGAACAACATATATTATAAGAGTTTGATTTCCATGATATATAAAAATATCACACAATGACAAAATGACAAGCAACCCAATTCAAAAATGGGGAAATTTCTTGAATAGATACTTTTGCTGACATAGAAATTCTAATAGCCAATAGAAACATGAAAAGATGTTCAACATCACTAACTATTATGAAATGTAGATCAAAAGTACAATGAAGAAGGTCCAAGATAAGAGAGTAGGGAACTGCAGGCTGCAATCCACCTCTAGAAAGGTAGGCAGGTTTATCGGGCAGAAGGGAAGCCTTGGGACCACAGGGACAACTGGAGAGGACACTTAGCGATAGAAGACCCAGCTGGCTGGGGGAAAGGGAACCTGTAGGAAATAAGGCACTCAAGTTGGATCAGAGGGAGACGGAAGCAAGGGAAGTGTCCTGACTGGAAGTCCAGTGTTCAGCTAGATCCAAGAGTGAGGAAAGCACCACCCCATCAGGCAACCAGGGGTGCATCCTGGTAACCAGCTGGCTCTTGAGGTGGGGGAGCAGTGAGGCATATAGATGGGGGGGACTGACACCCAGCCAACTCAAGGGAACAGAGGTGTAGGGGAGGGGGAGATAGGGCAGGCAGAACTAAAATATATAAAAAGATGCCAGATGGTGCTGAAGCAGTTCTATGGTGAGAGAAGGGGTAGCTGATCAGTTAGTCTGTCACACTCACCCTCTGTGAGAGAGAGGAACTGGGTCAGTGAGTAGGTGGGCTGACAGGTGATTAACAGCCCAGCATAAAGGGAAGCAGGGAGAGGCCTTACCTAACTGATGGAGTGGGAGTAACTCAATGGTTGAATGCCTGCTCTCCGTATATGAGGTCCTGGCTTCAATCCCTGGTAACTTCTGAAAAAATGCTAAACCAGCTTATGGGATGGGATGCAGGGAGAGGCATCTTTGGAGCTCCAGGGAGCAGGAGTTAAAGGAAAAGCAACCTCAGGACTAGGAACTTAGACTAAGATTTTTTGTTGATTTTTTTGTTTTTTATTTTATATTTCTTATTCTTTATTCTTTTCTCTATATCCAGGTACATTTCCTGGGGAGTATGGGCTGCAAGATTATTGATTGATGAGCACTGGTCACCTGAGATGTTTGTAGCTGCCCTGAGAGGAAAGACTGTTTTTCTAAATTTTTTCTGTTCTTTCTTTTTTCTCCTTTTTTAAAAATTTATTTTCTTTCTCATTTTCCTTTATCCCATTGCTTTTCTTTCATTATATGTTCTCTTGTTTAGTTTTCATTTTCTTTCCTCTCTTCTTGTCTTTCTGGTCTTTTATTTTTTTTTCCTTGTATCTTTCTTTTTTATCCCACTTTTCATATTATTTCTTTTTACATTTTATGATTTTTCACTCTCCTACCTATTTTTTACTTCCTGGTTCTTTTATGGTTTCTTTACCTTCTTTTTTAAAATGAATTTCCCCTTATGCTTTCTTTCCCTTTCTATGGTGTTAATATTTTTGGAGGAACACAGAAAACTACAATGATATACAATATGTGGAACGAAGTGGCAGAGAAGACCCTTAACAAGAAACAAAGTGACGTCAAACCCTTCAGAAGAAAGAGAAGCTAACCACCCGAATAAGCCCATCAAGATAACAGATGTCTAGACAGCAGCAAAAAAATTATGTCATAGTAAGAAATTGGAAGACATGGACCAGTCTAATGAACAAACTAAAATATAGGAGGAGGAGAAGAATTTGGAACAACTAATCAAGGATGTCCAAACAAATATCATGAATCAACTTAGTGAAGTGAATGAAGAGTTAAAGGATATTAAGAAGACATTAGGGGAACATACAAAAGAAATTGTAAACATACATAAAAAGTTAACTGGTCTGATGGTGTTAAAAGACACAATGCAAGTAATTAAAAGTATGCAGCAAACACATAAGAGAAGATTTGAACAAGCTTACCTTGAGGCATACTTACCAAATTGTCAAATGCTCAAGACAGAGAAAATACTGAAAGCAGCAAGTACAAAGAAATAAATCAGATATAAGGGAGGGTCGATAAGATTAAAAGCTGATTTCTCATCTGAAACCTTAAAGGCAAAAAGGCACTGGTATGACATGCTTAAGGTGTTAAATGAAAAAACTGCCATTAAGAATTCTGTATCCAGCAAAACTGGAATTCAAACATGAGAGAGAGTTCAAAATATTCAGATTAACAAAAATTAAGAGAGTTTGTCAAAAAGAAATCTGACCTTGAAGAAATATTATAAGGAGAATTGCACATTGAAAGGGAATAAAACAGGAGAGAGAGGGTTGGGGGAGAGTGTCAAAAGGAAGATTATTAGTAAGAATAATTAAAAGGGGAAATATAAAAACAAAATATGACATATACAACCAAAAGAAAAAAAATAACTCATGTAAGTACTGCCTTGACAGTAATAACATTGAATTGAAATGGATTAAACTCTCCAAATAAAAGACTCAGACTGGCAGAATGGATAAGGAATATGGCCCATCTATATGCTACCTACAAGAAACTCACCTTACACACAGGGATGGAAGGAATTTGAGAGCAAAATGCCGAGAAATGATTTTACATGCAAGCAATTACACAAAAAGAGGGAAGTAGCTGTACTAATATCAGACAAAATAGACTTTACATGCATAAATATTGTAAGAGAAAAAGTAGGACACTATATATTAGTAAAGGGGGTAATGTATCAAGAGGAAAGAAAAACCATAAATATTTAGGCACTTAATCAGGGTGCTTCAAAATGCATGAGACAAACAATGGAAAATTTCAGGGGAAAAAAAGATGTTTCTACATTTACAGTGGTGACTTTAATACACCATTATCACCATTAGGCAGAACATCTCAGCAGAAGGTTAATATATAAATAGAGAGCTTGAATAAGGAGATCCACACAATAACTGAAAGAATATTAAATTCCCATTCTGGAGAACTCTGCCACATACTCTAATGGAACAGCAAGAATTCCCTGAGTACAGAGGCAAAGACTACTGAAGGATGATGGTCCATTGATGGACTATCAATATTGATGTCTGTACTTATGAACCTTTAATCTTGAAATTGAAACTTAGCTTAGTATTATAGGGTGCCTAAAAGTTACTTCCTGAGATCCTCCTTCTTGCTCAAATGTGGCCTCTCTTTAAGCTGAACTCAGCATGTAAATATATCACCTTCCCCCATCATGACTCCCAGGGTTGAGCCTCCCTGGCACTGAGGGATTACTACCAAACACCAACTTGCAATAAAACTGGAAAAAGACCTTGATCAAAAGGGGGAAAAGGTAAAGACAAATTATTTTATATGGCTAAGTGACTTCAAAGTGAATCAGGAGGTCATTTCAGAGTTTACACTTATGCATGTCTCAGCAGGATCTCATTGATCCTGCATTGGCAGTAAATGCTGCCTCAAATAGTGGGGCTATTGAAGGCTCTGGAGATATTTAGACACTATAGTAAGGGCAGATATGCTCAGGAGTTTGATGCATGTGCCAGAGGGCCATACTTTGGAATTTATGCTCCCTCATGTATCAGAGATGAACTCAGTTGTGGTTTCCCTAAATTTGGTTTTTCTGACCCTTCTACTTGAACCTATAAGCAGTACTATGGTTTAGAGACTAAAATCTTGGGCTGTCCATGTGCTAGCTGGGCCTTGAAACTCAACAGAGTTGCAACACCTACTCTCCAGTTCATTGGACTCACCCAGGACAACTAACAAGGAGATGATGAAGGACAACGGCCATCCCAATGAACTCAGAGAGTTCACAACTACAAGCAAGAAAGTCCCATCCAATAGCCCTATGGGATCACAACACCCTCTCAATTAAAGTTGAAGTTGCCATTACCCTCCCAGAATCCTCAGGATTGAGGAATGAACTATGGACTAAAGGAGATACACTGATATTCTATTCTAGAATTATTGTGATTCTAGCAGTGGAACAAATTATATCATTGATGTGGAGGAAGTGGCCACTGGAGGTTAGGAGGGCAGGGAGAAGGAATACCAGGTGTAATATGAGGGTATTTTTGACTTGGTATTTGTCCTGAAGGACATTACAATGACAGATACAAGACATTATATATCTTGCCATAACCTACAAAATTGTGTGGGAGAGAGTGTAAACTGCAATGTAAATTATAATACATGCTTAGTGGCAATGCTCCAAAATGTTTTCATCTATTGTAATGAATTAGTGTAATTAATTACACCAATAAAAGATGTTATTAAGGTTGGAAAATGCGGGAGGTGTAGGGAGTGGGGCATATGGGAACCCCTATATTTTTATGTAACTTTTATGTAATCTAAGTATCTTTTAAAAACTATAAAATATATTTTTTAAAAAGAAGATCTAGACCTAATAGATATATAAAGAACATTACACCCAAAATCCAGTAGGATACACATTCTTCTCAAGCACGCATGAATCATTCAACAGGATAGACCATATACTAGGTCACAGAAAAAGTATCAATGAGTTTAAAATCATTCAAATTTTGCAAAGTAGTTTTTTCTGATCACAATGGAATGAAACTGGAAATTAAACAGGGGCACTGAACCAGAATAGACACAGAGATATGGAAATTAAACAGCACACTAAAACAAACAGTAGGTCAAGGAGGGAATTGCAAAGATGTCAGTAACTACCTTGAAAAGAATGAAAATGAGAAAACAATATATCAAAATCTAAGGCGTGCAGCAAAAACAGAGCTAAAACGGATATTTATATCCATAAATGTTTGTATTTAAAAAGAAGAAAGTCCTAAAATCAAAGATATAATTGCACACATGGAGGACCTAGAAAAAGAATAAACTAATCCCAATGCAAGAAGAAAGAAGGAAATAATATAGATGAGAGAGGAACTAAATGAAATAGAGGTTAAATAAAACACTAGGAAAATTTACAAATCCAAAACCTGGTTTGTTGAGAAGAGTAATAAAATTGACTAAACCTTCAAATGACTAACAAATAAAGAATAGAGAAGTTACACGTAAATGAAATAAAAACTGAAAAAGGAGCTATCACCACTGAACCCACATATATAGAGTACCATAAAAGGATACTTTGCAGAATTGTTTGCCAACAAGATGGATAACATAGATTAAATGGTCAAATTTCTAGAAACACACAAGCAACCTACATTTACAAAAGAAAAAATTGTTGAGCTCAACAAACCAACCACTAGTAGTGAAAATGAATTTGTCATTAAAAACCACCCAATAAATGAATAGAAATAGTTAAAACACAGCATGGTATTTGTAACTAGCAGTGCTCTTGTATGGGTTTGACAGTAGTTGAAAAGGAAAATATAAGGCCATGTATATTACTAGAAGGAAAGCTAAAAATGGCAACATGGGACTGTATAAGGTAATGAAACCTCATATAAAACATGAATATGGTTGATATCGCATATATGACTGCTTTTACAATATATAAATGCAAATATACTAAAGAGAAAGAAAAAGAAGAGCAGCTTTTTATGGCAGGTGACGTCTAGATAGATTGAGAGGTGATGAGTTTGTTTGTGTTTGTTGTTTATTATTATTATTAATGGAATAATGAAAGTGTTCTGGGAGTGATTGGGGTAAGCAATGCACAAACGTGATTATGCTGAATTCCATTGAAAAGTAAAATAACAAATTAATTAATAATTAATTAATTTAAAAACTTTTAAACAGTTAAAAAAAAAAAAACCTTCCAATGAAAAAGAATCCCAGGACCAGAAGACTTCACAGGTGAATTCTACCAATCATTCCTAAAAGAACTAACATCAATCCAGCTGAAGTTCTTCCAAAATATAGAGGTGGAGGAATGTTATCTAACTCATTCTATGATACCAACATCAACCTAATACCAAAGCCACAAAAAGATGCTACAAGAAAAATATATATAAGACCAATCTGTCAAATGTTTAGATGCTAAAATCAACAAAATACTTGGTAATTGTATTCAACAACACATGAAATGAATTATACAACATGATCATGTGGGTTTTATCCCTGATATACAAGGATGGTTCAACATGAGAAAATCAATGTAATATACCACATTATCAGATTTTTTAAAAATTATATAATCATTCCTATTCATGTAGAAAAAGCATTTGACAAAATACAGCATACTTTCTTGACAAAAACACTTCAAAAGATAGGAATAGAAGGAAACTTCCTTAACATGATGAAGTGTGTATATAAAATACCACAGCTAATATCATACTCAATAGTGAAATGTTAAAGG
>JAQZBX010090539.1:0-12500 GCA_029593785.1 Cabassous unicinctus
TTTACCAAATTCTGTGCAGAAGTGTTGGCCGCCGTTCCAGTTTTTTCCAGGAAGGGAGATCTCCTTTTTGAAGATCAAGAGAGCTTACAAACTTGGATATGGCATAAATGTGGTGGTACAGTTTGCAGAGAGGAAATCTGAAAAGCTGTCCGTACTATGAAAAACACATCCACTGCTTCTTGTCCAGTGCTTGACAAACTATTTCTTTCTTTTGTCGGGTGGTTCCTTTCAAAGTTCCTGGGCCAAGCTTCACAGGTCAGCAGTTACTCAGCTAGAAACAACTGAAGTTTACCGTCCAAGGTGGCCGTGGCAAGCTGTGTTTGAAAAATAAAATACCACATGGTTTCAATTATCTCTCATTAATTGTAAACCCTGTACTTAAAGAATAAGCCTAAAATAGACATTGCCCTTATTTGAATTTCCTGGAACATAGAACAAATTGCATTACAAATCCTAAAAATCTATACAACAGATATTATACTTATACTGGGTTAATCCAAACTGTATTTCAAAGCTACTTTGATATTTTAAAGTACCTTGGTTCAGAGTCAATCTGTCTACACTGGCCAAAAGAGTATAAGATATCCTTTTTAGCTGTCTGCATATTATCAATTAATTATGAGAGATAAAGAACAAATTATATTAGCTTCCTACTGTTAATTTATGATGGGGTTTCATGTAGAGGGAGGGTCCCTAAAGCACCTAAAATATTACTTGTCCCAAATCCTCATCCTATTCCTCTGCAGGAGAAGAAGAGAGGCTTACCTAAGTATCTAATTAGTGGATTTAGGACAAAGAACTAGGCATGCATACTTTGCCCACTTCTTCCTGCCCCGATCCCCCTGCCCCAGGAGATCACATCATAAGACATTGTTTCTTTTCTACTGCCAGCCACCCTTGACCTTCGTAGGGCAGCAACAGCAGCTGGTGGGGGGAAATGGGTAAATTCAGGAGAATGTTAGCTATCTCTTTTGCCAGATGCAAGCCATGCCTTCCAAGTTGCTTTATCGACAACAAAGATGACACCTTGTTCTCCATCTGCCTGACTCCTGTGTCTAATTCTGAACTCAGATGGAAAAGAGGGAGTATTGACTCCAAAAACCCCAGCATGCACTGATTTGGCCAAGAACCTTGAGAAATAGTCAGACTGGAATTTGGAGAGCAAATATATGACAAGGCTGCAGTTTCTGCTGAACCTATGCCAGCACCTTCAGTTTCACCAGGTGCAGCCTACATGGGATTTTTGTCTTGGCCAGTCCTGGTAGTTTTTAGCAGCTTCATCCTTTACTATTGTGTCTCAGCCAAATCTGAAGTTGGGAGCTAAGCATTGAGCATCATGCTCACTATATAGCCTTAGTTGGTTCTGCCAATAAAGTTAGTGCCAGGTCTGAGACTGTAGAGCTAGATGAGTAACTCCAAATCTCATTCTTCATTCTGGACCACGGAGGGACGAAGTTGATTTGTGTGGTTGCCCATGAATCAAGAGACATCTCCCTCCAAGGGGTCCCAATTGGCTAAACTTTTTAAATTACATAAGTACTGAACATGGCTTTACATTTCAGAGACCCTCAATTGTTTCTTCATCTTACCAAAATTAGTGGATTTTATTTACAAAAAAATAAAATAAAATGGTATGGGAGCCATTTTCATGAGTAATTTTAAAAAGGTAATTTTAAAAGCCCATGGCTGGAATACTCTATCATTAGGAACCAGGTTTCCTTACAAATGAACTTGAGTGGTTGGGAAAATATGCTGGCTTCTTAACTTTAAAAAAAGAAGCAGTGGAAGAATGTAAGTAAAATAAAGGAAGCTAGACTGGTGAAGCTGGAGAAAGAGGTATTTCTGTGGAGAAAAGTTTAGGTCTTATAGGAGAGATGAATTAAATAAGGAAAAAAGAACTGATATTGTAAAGGAAAAATGGACAAACATAAGATTAAAAAACAGGGGGCAAAAAGATGCACCCATATCTAACAGCTTTTAAAGAGGGTATTAAAAATGGAGAGGGTGTGTCAATTGAGCTTAGGATAGAAACTATGCATGCAGCCCAAAGACATCTAACAAGGAAGGAGTCAGGATCTCAGATGGACTGAAATGCTCCCCCATTCCAAAATACCCTTGCAAAGCTGTTTACTCTAAGGAGTCTGGAGTAAAAGCAATTTTGGAGCCATGCCTTTAAAGACTGGGACAGCTACACCTCAAGGTTCTGAAAATTTGGACAGATTTAAGAGGGGAATTCATAAGATCAGAATAAGATATGAAGGAATTCCTGGATGAATTTCAAGGTAGCAGAGTTGTTACTGGTGGCCTGGAGGGAACAATTCTGAAATAGGAAATTAGGTCTCTAGAGAAGGCAAACAAAGATGAGGGACTCTGGAAAGTCAAGCAGGCCTATAATCGATGCAGTCCATCCATGGGTTAGATATTAGCTGATAAACTCCTAGTGGGCTTATCCACTTTAGAAAGGTGAAGGTCTACTGGACGTGTTCAAACAACAGAAGCTTTGGCAGAGCCAGTACTTAACTCTTTCCACAACTCTCAAAACCAAACACTCTACATGATGATAGCAAGAGAAGTATGTTAGACAAACCAATGTCTGGGTCAGAAAACACTGGTAAAGGAAAAGGTAAGATGAAGCTCAAAACCAGCAAATATTATTAAATGCACATGAAATAGAGAAGGAAAGCACCAGCTTTAAGAAATGCTTTATAACACAATTCAAGAGTTTTCATTATAAAATGGATATACTCTTCAATAAACGGTGCAATCAGATACAAAGTCAAACAAGATCCTAAAGAATACTGATGAAAACTTAAATTTCATAAATGAAAGCTGTGGAATCATTACCTCAATCTTGGATAAGTACACACTGATAAGTTGTGGTATAATATTTCTTCTGCATAGACTACCTATAACCAAATAGGGTCATAGGAAAAAATGAGAATGAATGTTCATATTTCTAAACAACTATTGGGAATTGAACCATGTTCCCTACAAAAGATGTTGTCCAATCTTAATCCACATTCCTGTGTGCATGAATCCGTTCATAAATAGAACCTTCTGAAGATGATATTATTGGTTAAGGTTTTGCCAAACTGAATCAGGATGGGGCATAATCCATGACTAGAGACCTTATAAAGAGAGGAAATTTGGACAGTCACTAGATGCCAAATTCAGGAGCCAGAAGACACAGAAGCCAGAGAGAGAAGAGAGACTGCCATCACCAGATGCTACATTCCAGGAGAAAGCATGGCCTTGCTGACATCTTGATTACAGCCTTCAAAACTAGTGAGACAATAAACGCTTATTGTTATGCCAACCCCTTGTATAGTATTTGTCACTGCAGTTCTGGGAAATGAAGAAAATGAGTATAATTTTATTTTCCTGTACCATGCTGGATGCCAAAACTTTTCTTCTGTGCTTCTTGGATGGATGTGATTATTTTGAACCTTCTGATTTTCAAAGTCTTCCATAAGTTGGTCCCCACCGTATTTTTCTTATTTCCATTGCTCTTATTGTTATTATGATAATGTAATAGAATGATATTTTGATATTTGAACCAATTTTGTTTTGATATATCAATCAACATTGTTGATATTTTAGGTAGTAGCTAGAGCATATTACATTCACTGCCTCTGAAAAAGAATGAGATGAGGTATACAGGGAACAAAAGTGTGAATTTGTGACTTTTGATTTTTAAAAACCTATGACTTAGAATAGGTAAAAACATCTGGAAAGGAAATAGTGAACAAGAAAAGGCTGTGCTGCTTCCTTCCCTACAGCTATACTATACATTTTCAAGTCTATGGGCTGGGGACCGTGGTGGTGGTAGCACAATACTGTGAATGTAATTAATGGCACTGAATTGTATGCAAGAAAGTGATTGAACTGGGAAATTCTCAGTTGGATACATGTCATCACAATTTTTAAAAAGGCCTTTGGGCTAGGAGGAAGAGAGGACAGTCAAAGTAAAGCTTGCTTAGACCCCATGGGTCCCTGTTAAGATACAGGCATCACACCCTTATGTACCATTCCCAGAAACAAGCTCTAGAGAAGCAGACTATGGAACCCCAGATGGATTTGGGTATCTCAAACAAAGGATTTTTGTCCCATCCCCAGAGTAAAACTTGGGTATCTCAAACAAAGGATTTTTGTCCCATCCCCAGAATTCTCCCTATCCAGAATGATAGGGAAATCATCTGCACAGTGTGTTTAGGTAGATGGGCTCTTGGACCATGCTCTGAGAGAGTATGTGTTTAGGAGAGCCAGTGAACCCAGAGAAGCTTTGTAGACATCAATAAGGCACAATCCATCAGTGGCTGCTGTGGACCAGAGGAAAGGCTCAGCAGATGCTGGCCCAAAGAGATGATTAGTGAGGACCAGATGCTCCTCCCAAAAGCTCTTGGTTCATGATAAATACTTTTTGCCCTAGAAACTCATAAACAATCCTGGGGATCTGAGGTCAGGGTTTGGGGGTTGAAAAGGAACTAAATTGAGAGTTCTGCTGCCCATTTACCAAAGGGAGGCATGTCTTATAAAATTAAAAGTTACATCTCTTACATGCCTGAGTTTGAGGACTGAGATCAATTCCTATCACAAGCTATAACATCTATTAAATAATCACTATATACGAAGTACAGTGCTCGGTAGTTTGCATTACTTCCTCTTCCAGCAAGTAGCATGGACTTTCAGTGACACGAGTACTTTGCTCATGCACACTTCACTTAGCCCATGATCCCATTGGTGCTTGTACACATGCTGTTTCCTTCAGAGAAGTATATTCCTTGATCACCTCAGCTTTTCTGGAAACATCCTATTTCTTCCTTTCTAAGGTATTATTAGGTTTAAAATGCCCTAATCATATCTTAGGGCCTGTAGCATCATTTTCAATTATTGAGGAAATAAAGAAATGGGTTTACAATTTTTTACATTGATTGATAATGGTTTTTTGCTTTCATAAATGATTGAATGAGTCAAGCGTCAGAAAATCAGAAATAACAATAAAAGCGCTTTGTGTGCTTCTTATATACAGGTGACATCTTAAGCCTGATAAACATCTAGATCTGGATTGATCTACCTATCTACCTGTCTATCCACCTCCCTCCCTACCTACCTGTCTACGTAGTGTCACAGAATTCTTCAATATTGTAAGGTAAGGATTATCATTTACACTTCACAGTGGAGCATCTACCCAGAATGGTGAGTAGTATGCCCAAAGCCACATCTCAGGTCAGTAAGTAGCAAATGCAAGGATTTAAACACATATTTTTTGTTGGAATTGAGAAAACTGCATAAGGCTGGAATTTTCACACACAGGGCCTTACTGAAATGATGGACCACAAAGATCCACCCACATGCCGGGTAGGTGTTAAGGACACTTGTCTGTCTTAGCCTGATATGAAAACGTCTCCTCCAAAATTCATAACCACATGGCTGCCCTTATGGAAGTTTGCAGTTTTATTCACACTCTCTATGTGATACAAGGACTTGCAAGTCAAGAAGCAAACAAAAATTGTTTGCTGAGACAAACTTGCACTTGGGAATAAACCCTACTCAATTAAGATGTATTTTTAAATACATTGCTGCATTCAATCAGCTCACATTTCTTTGGGATTCACAAAGCTTTGTTCATAACTGAAATGGACCTATAATTGTCTTTTTTTCTCAGTTGTATTTTTATACACCCCAGGTTATTTTGATGCATATCAAATTAATTTGAGATTACAGTTATCTCAAAGTACACAGAAATTACACTTAGAGTCTCCTATAAATGAAACACTGATAAAAGGATACCTAACACATTATTTAAGGACATTGACATAATAGATTTATCTTTCTCCAGCTTTTTAAGCTATTTTTTTCTCCTCTAAGCCAATATATATTTGACATCTGGGTTATACATGTGCATATATAAACAAATACGTTTGTCAAAGTGAGCATAAGATAAAACAACATTCAGAATCCTTTCTGGAAATAATTAAATTTTCAGAAGCAAAGTGGTCCAAATGGAAGCAAAAAAGCTGACTTCCTTATGAAATAAACTAAAGACAAAAATTAAGAATAATCAAAGATGCTAAAGATTAATTCCATAAATCATTCTCTCTTTCCTATCCTTGAAACATACAAATGTGCACTCTAGGTGTGTGTGAATTAGAATACTTCCAATCAAGATGGTGAACTCCTATGACAGAAGATATGTAATTCAATAAAATGCCCTGGGGTAAAGAGAGGTAGTATAGAGGACTAGAGGACATCTGTCCAGCAAGTTATCCATGTCAACTTACTGAAGAGGCAGATGATTTAAAAATCACAGTGGGCTCAGAGATTGCCTTGGGCCCTAAAGTGATGTTTTATTTCATTATTTATTAAGATCACAATTAAGCATTTTAAAATGCTAGCCGTCACTGGATTAGTACCTTCAGGAGGTTAAATATTGGAAAGGAATGATTATGTTACAAAACACATGCAAAACATATATTGTGGTTGTACTGTTGGTTATTCCACTATTTTTGTAATTGGGGAAAGATAAGAGGTATAATTTGTTTAAGAACATTTAAGGTGCCCTATACTGTCTGAATCAAAGATTTGTATTAATTCTTCTGCCAAACACAACACTGATATCCACCACAATTAAGATGAGAAATAGTAAGTCAATTGAAAAAAAACAGCTGTGGCCTTAAGCTGTCAAACATTACTTTAACAGCCTGATTGAAACACCTTCACCTAACATCTGAAGGTGTTAATCATGGTTGGACCTCAGCAACGAATAGATGCAGCTTTGCCGTGACTTCTCCACAACTCCTCTGCAGCACCTAACCCACTGCTGGGCCACAGGCTCAAAGTCAGAGCCGTCCCCATAAAGGGGATCTTCAATGATAGGTTGTTTTTGTGGACCATGGCTCACAAGTAGTTCAATTTTAGCTCTGCAGCCTTTAACTTGGTTAACTTTTCTATTCACATCTCTCACATTGTTTTCACCCTTACACAGCGTATAATCAAATGTGGCAAAGTCTTCTATGGAAACCTGCCGGGCCACGTGACTCATAGGATTGTCACGCTTCTTCATGGAATTTTACCCTCGATAATCAGGAGTGTTTCCTTTCTCATATCTGGATGTGGCAGCACTGTCTATCCTCCAATTATCTGAAATATTTTGATCAGTTAAGAGTTTTCTGAAAACTGCTTTCGCAGTGGGTGATGGACAAATGTTACCCAGACATACAAACAGCACTGACTTGGGACACCTGCTCTGCCATCCTCGCGGGCTCAAAGCGTGGCACGGAGTCTATAATTGCCTTTTTTGCATTATATTTAAGTGGTGTGCAAATACAAAAACATACCCTATGTTCGTTGCAGAACAAGTGGAACCCTTGTACCTTGCTGGTAGGAAGGTAAAATTGCACAGCCACTTTGGAAAACCTTCTAGCATTTTCTTATCATGTAAAATATACACTTAATGTATGACTTGGAAATCCCATACCTAAGAATTTAGCCACGAAAAATTAAAAACATATGTTCACACAAGGAGTCGTTCATGAATGTTTATAGCAGCTGTATTCGTAATTGATAAAAACTGGAGACAACCAAGATGTCTATAAACTGGTGAATGGAAAAGCACATTGTGATATAGCCATGCAATGGAATACTATGCAGCAATTAAAAAAAGAAAAACTGCCGATGCAGGCAGCAATATTAATCAATACAAAAGCATCAGGCTAAGTGGAAGAAGCCACAGAAAAAAGCTAACACTATATTGTTACATTTCTGAAAAGCTAAAACTTATAGGGACAGAAAACAGAGAGAGTAGATACCCCAGACTTGCGAAGAGGAGATTAAAAGCAAAGGGGCTGGTAAAGAGGACATCCTGTGCCGTGACTGTGGTGGAAGTTATATGACTCTGCACATTTTAAAACCTAATTTCATTGTACACCACAAAAGATTAATTTTATTGTATGTAAATTATGCATCAAAAATTCTTAATTAAAAGCTAAAGAAATGCTATTACATGCCAGGTTAATACTAAAAATAATGGAAATTTGGCAAAAGATTATTCTAAAGAAATTATGCCCAAAATTCCTATTGGGTAATAAAACAAGTCCTGGCATATGATAAATTCTAAGATACGTAAAAGTCCCACTACTAACAAAATAATGCTGTTTATGTCTAGGGTGAGGTTGGACTTGCTTAGACAGTAATACTTCATTTTGAAGAATTACAAGGATATATCATAAATTAGATTTTACAGAACTTTAGGTGTTTGAATGCCCAAAGCTAAAAAAAAAAAAAAGCTTAGTTTTCAATAGCACACACCTTATATGCCTACAATGAAGCAATCTTGAGACAACAACAAAAGAAAAACAGATCTGAAAACTATTTGGTTTCAGTTTCTAGCAGGTGCCTGAAGAATACAGGAAAAAAAATTAGACAAGAACTGCAGGTTATCACATCCCAAGTCTTTACTGATAATTCCATATACATCCAGTTATAAAAACTACATAGGTTTCCAAATGTTTTCTATTTGTTACTTTCCTAGTAATCCTCAAACATTACTTAGGCTTCATCTATCATGCTTTCTTTCATCAGCAGACAATTTTTGGAAATGTTTCCTTTTTCTCAGTGTTCCACCAATCAAGAATACTCACGCCTTTATTCATTAAGAGCCATCTTCCAAGTTTGCAACGGGTAGGGCATATCATATAGCCCTTCCTGCAATATTATATTGCCTAAACAGTTCTTTTAAAAAGCCACCTTACTCTAAAGTCAAGATTCTTTAGAATTTTCCAGCCTTCTTATTTATATGACCCTTCAGTAACAGAAAGCAGCATAGCATAGTGATTAGAAGCACAGATTTAAAGTCAGGTTGCCTGGGTTTGAGTCACAGCGCTGCCATTTTCCAGCTGCAACAGATTAGTGAAGTTAAATGACCTCTCTTGCCTCAATTTCTTCATCTACAAAATGGGGATAATAAAGTATTAAAATGAAATAAGCAAAGCAAGCCGTAAGTATAACTTATAAAATCTAAAGAGTTTCTAACATACTTTTATTGCTACATGAATATGGCCTAAGAAAAGACTATTTTTTTTTTAATCTGGCAGCTGTGTTTATCCACAAAACTTCCTGCCACTGGATACCTTTCCTAAGTGTAAAGGAATTCCCCAATACAGAGCATCCTTGTTAAAAATTAGAAAAATCATTGCACGTATTCTGAGCAGTGATCAGGAGTAAATCTATATTTCAATCATATTATATTGGAGTTTTCAAGGACGATTGATGAAAAATGCCCTAAAAGAAGCATGTTTCCTCTAACTTACTTAAAAGTTTTTTATCTGAACATTGTCTCAACGGCTGAACTGTTTTACTCTCAAAGACCAACTGCCCTCTCTTTGACTCTGAATATCCCTCTTTATCTATCTCTCCCAGCTGGAGTTAATGAGGAAATTATAGAAACACCAAAGTAACATGAAATCATGGAAGAGAAATGAACTTTCCATAATTCCTGTGCCTTGTTTGTTAACACTGCATTTTACAGAACTGGCACAAGGGAGGAAAAAAAACCTTGAACCTGTAGTTGGAATGAAGAGAGAAATTCATTTCCCTCTTTTATTGTTATGGACATGGATTCTGTTCTAATTAAAACACTGGCAAGTGGTTTGTGCATGGATGAATCAGCCACTCACTACCAGATTCTCTGGCATAGATAGTTGTTGATCTTTATGCTTGAAAGCTAGCCAGAATTTGCCTATTTGCATGCTTTGGGAGATCTCTATGGTAGATGAGGGAAAAGGCCTGAAATTTCTTCACAAAGAAATTACTGTTTAGCCTCATCACTCAAAAGAAGAAATTTAGAAATGTGAAGTGACTTTGAAATGTTCCCTTGAAGTAAATTTTTAAGATCATATTCAACACTCCAATTCTTACCCAATTCCTTAGTACGAAAGATATGAAGAGAAAGGGGAAAGTCAGTTGTATCGGAATAACTGGCCACTGTCAAATTTAATTACTTTTCCTTTTTGTGTACAGCATAATGCTTTGGTTATGATATTTCTTCATCCATCATTAAAACCTCCTTGTCCTATGATACTTCTGAAATTTGTTTATTTTGTAGGGAGCTAAAATCAAAAAGAAAACTTTCCAACTCTCTTCTCTTTTTTCAACCTTGCAAAAATGAAAATAAAAGACTTAGAGACGAGCTGTGAGTAAAAGAAATAAGACAAAGGAGCTCACTGTGATAAAGGTAGAAATAATTCAGATTTACAAGATTGATGGACCTGGTTACTAGTGATATAACCTTGGGTAGATTACCTAGTGTCTCTCTGTAATTTTGTTTCATTATCTGTTAAATGGGAAAATAAGAGTAATTATATTTTATATTGTTTTCTGCAGATTAGTATATAAGGTATGTGATACTTATGTTAATGTAAACTCATTAAGTAGATTAAATCATGGCTATTTTTATTTAAGTCCTTAGTTTTCCTATAGCCCATCTTTTGCTGAAGCTTCTTCTACAAAATGATTTGTTTCTGTAGCTTAAGAGAAATCAACATAGCACTTTTAAGGTCCTAACTATATAAAACTTTTATACCTACTTCTAAAATATATTTCCTTTCATCAAATCCCTCACAAATTCCTGGTAGCTACTTCTTTCGATACATAATGATGTTAGTCAGGTCATATAATCTCAGACATAAAGGGAATCAGAGAAAAATCCAGTTCAATTTATTTTCTGGTGCTAACACTGATACAGAAACATTAAATTAATTTAAATTAATTTGTTAAATGTCATAAAGGTGGTAAAGAGCAGAGCTAGACTAGAAATTGGATATCATTCTAGTCCAAAACTTTTGTTTTCTATGTATAAAAATTGTATTTACTCTTGGAAATTAATATAGGTTACCACACATTACTCCCTACAATGGAAATGCTTAACATCACAAACAGATATTTTCTTTGACAGAAGCAATATTTGTACAGATTTAGTTAATAGATAAAAAGCCTAAAATTTGTTTGTATTAGAAAATGTTAGTTTCGTGATCATAATTTTAGAGAAAACTTGAGAATGCCTGACCATTTTTTCCGTTTTAGGCATTCAAACCAGCCTTGACAGCTATTTATTTTACAGGATTTCAAAAAAGAAAATCCCATGATGTAGCTCAATATTTAACCAGTCTCATTTTAAAAGGCATTTTAATATCTAATCAAACTATTACATGCCTCAGTTTCAGCCCATTTTCTTGATTACCCAGACTTGGAGAATAATTGGCTATTGATCAGATCCCACTCCCAACAAATTACATCAGAATTTCTGGAGATGGGGCCTGGGCATCATACCTGAAAGCTCTGCAGATGATTCCTTTGTGCAGCCAAGGTAGAGCTCTCCAAAGATTTAAATTCTATAATTTCATTACTTCTCAAAAGTCTCTAATCCAGGATAAATATTTCCACTTCATTTAAATTTGCCGAAGTTCGACATGTGGAAATGTTTTGTGGTAGTCTCTTTGGCTACATCCCCATAAGTTGTTCCAGTAATTCAACTTCACAAACTATATTCTAAAGCTACTTTTCTCTTTTGTGTGCATAATAAAGCAGTCAAGCAGGTCCGAACTTGGTTCATATTTGGATGGGGACAAAATGGTCGTGCCTGGAGGTAGAGCTCTCTTTAAGGAGTCAGTTTTGAACCAATAACACAACCAAGTGTTAACTCTGGAAGAGTTAACTTGCACCATTTTCAAGATGAGCTAGAGAGTAAGGCCACAAAATACTTGTCGCCCTTAAAGATTCCATGACACCTTTTTTTGAGCTCAAAGCTTTAAGCCCAGGTGTTCTGGCAAGAATTAAATTCAAGCAACTGTGTTCTCCCTGACCTTGCAACGTCTCTGCATTTTTTTTTTATTAGGATAAGTCTAACCTATGCTGCTGTGAGCTCCTGTGGGAGCAGTTAAAGCCATTACCAGAGTTTACCCAGGATTTGGCTGCTGTTCACTTGCAGAGGAGACAAACCGTGTGTGAAGTTTATATACTATGTCAGTTTGTTTCTGAAAAGCTTTGGGATTCTACAGGATGGGCTATGCTTGTAACAGTGCAAGTACGATAGCATCTTGGTGTCACTGCATGTTTGGAATGTAGCAATTTGGGTGTGCGTGGGAAATAGCCGTTCATGCTTTGAGTTCACGACTAGCTCTGCAATGTTAGGTGCTGAGCATGAATTTGCTTCTGTTGTGCAAAGGAAAGAATCAGCAAGGCTGCCAAAGTCTATTCTTTGTGGGGGTATAAATACTTTGCCAGTTCTGTAACTTATATACAGATTAGAAGCAAGGTTGCTGGACTGTGCATCTGTCTTAACGTCTGCTCTCTTTACACATGTGAGTTGAATAATTCACAGTCTTTAATGAAGTGGGATGGAAAGCCAGACAAGTGATCCGTTTGGGTTTTCCTTAGTATCCCAGGCCTCCAAGTCAACTGGGCAGAGAATGAAAAACCAGACAATGTGTTTCACATAACTGGAA
>JAQZBX010090540.1:0-12498 GCA_029593785.1 Cabassous unicinctus
CAGCTCCCCCAGCCCTGCCGAGTGCAGCCGCTACCGCCTCCTCATCACATCCCGCCCTCCACCCGGCTTCAGAAGCCAGCAGGTATAGGATTCCGGACGCCCGAGAGAAGTTTTCCGGGGGCAAAGGAGTCAGCCAGCCCGAGATGCGCGAAAAGTTCTGGGAAGGTGGCTGCGCCCAGGGTGGGTGAATGCCACGGGGCCTCCGTCTAGACTGTCCCGTCTGGACCGCGCGGCTTATCACCTTGGAGTCCCCTTTGCAGGTGCCAGTGCCCGCGGGGACCCGCGGCCGCCGTGGGAAGCGCAGGCCCCACTCCGCTGCGGGGGCGCAGTGCAGGGCAGGCCTGGGGGTGTCGCTGGGGCTCGGCCCCGCCCTCGGCTATGCTCCCCCGAGGGCAGCGGCGGCGCTGCCCACCCCAGGGAGCCCTCGGCCACCGGTTTTAGCAAAGCAAGTGTCTTCTCCGCGCCGGTCGCCAGGGGGGCGCGGGAGCTGCCTCCAGATGCGCCGCGGCGCGGGGAAGGCGAAGGACAAGGGCTTGGGGGAGTGAGGGGCGCTCAGTGGGCGGCTGCAGCCGGGGCCCTGCGCGGTGGCTGGAGCAGTGAAGGCCGCCAGGGCGGCCCGGGGGCGCGGGGAGCTGTTCGTTCAGCACCAGCGCCCGCGCAGCCCGCGGCGGAGGGCGGCACAGCCAGAGCCCTAGCCAGGCAGGCAGCGCCGGCGGCCGCGGCTTCTCGGCCATCGCCTCCCGGACGCACGGGAAGCTGCCCCCCGCGCCCCGCCGCCGCCCCTGCCGCTGCAGAGTGGTGGGGAAATGAACTCACCGAGCTCTGGTCGCCGACAATGGGAGCCCTGGACGCCGGCTCTCGCCCTCCCCGAGGCTGCAAAGTTGTGGGCTCGGCCCGGCTGGCTCGCAGCTTCCTCACGCTTCGCTTCGGGAACTGGGCAGGTAGCGGGGGTGTGGGGAGGAGGGAGCGGGCAGCTGCCGTCCTCCCATCGGGCGCCAGCGAGCAGGGGCCAGGAGGCGGCGGGGATGGCAGCTGGGCACCCCCCAGCCCCTCCACCCCTCCTTTCCTCCTGGGGGCGGCGCTCTGGCCACCCCTCTAAGCACCGTGGACTTGCTACCCCCTATCCGCCCCGCCCCTTCCCTATTCGGTCTGGGGGACCAGGATCCAGCCGTGAAGTGCAGTCTCTAGGCATTCTCCTCTCCTCCCCTCCAAGCTACTGCCGACAACCCTTCCTGTTCTTGACTCTGATGGAGGGAAACCTGGGGGCTTGAGAGCTCAGCTTGCCAGGGGCAACACCCATAAAGATGATCTCCATCCCCTCAGAGATGTGTACAGAGGAGCTGAGGATGGGGCCTCTGGAGCTGGTTTGCCTGGGCTTGAATATTTACCCTCTCACTACTGGGTGATCTTGGTAGGACGTCCTCATCTGCAAAATAAGAGATAGGAGGATTAAACGACAATATATGTAAAGCCCCTATTCAGGACCTGCGTGTGATAAGCACGTGTGAGTATTTGAGTATTAGTTCATAATTATTGACACTATTTATTGGGCCTTCACTATGTACCGGGCACTGTTTTAAGATTTTAGAATAAATTTGCCTTGTTAATCCTCCTGAAATGACCTGGGAAGCTCAGTGGTTCCCATTCTACAGATGAGGAGGTTGAGGCTCAGAGAAGCCAAGTCACCTGTCCAAAGTCATGGAGTGGGTAATGTCCCAGTCTGGATTTGAACCTGCTCATGGCTCTAATGCTCCTGCTCTCAGCCTCCACACATCCAAGCATCACCGTGGGACTTGAGGGGAGGGGGGTTCTGAATTCAGAGAAGGAAGGACCACAGAGGGGTTTATCTAGATCCAGAGCTTGGACCAGAGCTTCTGTCTTGAGCCCCCACCCTGTCCCTATTTCTTTCCCCTTCCCCCTCGCCAGCCCTCCACCCTTCTGAGGGAGGGAAGGAGAGACACCAAGATGGTGGTGACACCCAGCCAATGTCAAATGGGGGGGAGGCAAAGACAGCTCTAGCAGCACTGCAGGAACATTGGTGCCATCACTCTCCTCAGTGTCTTGGGCTGGCATAGTTCACCTACCTGCCCCATTCCACTCCTCTTGGTGAAGGCAAACATAACAACTAAACAATTGTTCATTGCTTTCTCAACTGGCTGATGCAAACAAAAGCACTCCCTTGAAACAAGAACCACATGCATATCAGTTCTGCCTCTATTTTTGACTCATCAGACATTGTTTTCTCTGTGTTTTTTTTTTTTTTTAATTTATTAGCATACATCAAAATGAGAAGGGGGCCAGGAAACCTTCTCATGTTCTGAAAGGGTCTTACATACAAACAAAAGAACAGCATGCCAGGTGTTCACCTCTGAGAATCTGGTAGCCCTGTGAGTTCTGGGCAGATACAGGGAAGCACAAATGGCATTCTCCCCTTCAGAGCAGCTTTGGGTCAAGATCATGGCTATCCGGGCCCTTTTTTGCAAGCTTTGCCAGCCTCTGGCCTTGGCTTGGGAAGGAGCGCTTGATTTGGGCTACATTGATTGAAGATCTCCACTCCCTAAATGCCTTGGGAGCTGGGTGCTATTTCTAATTTTATTTTGCATATGGGTGTATGGTGGGAAGGTGTGTGCGTCTGACTTGTGTGTGTGAGGGGAGGGAAGGAGAGAAAGAGAAGCTAAGTGAATGTGGGAAGATGTCAGTGGGGGGAGGAGTATTCAGTCAAGAATGAGAAGATCTGGCCAGGGAAACTGAAATGGACAAGAGCAATTATTTATTTAGAAATAGTTTAATGACAGAAAAGGACATTAAAACTTCGCATCTAGAGCTAGTGGTTCCTTACTCCACCCCCTTAAATGACTTGAGTGAAGAGAAGTACAGCCAAATATTGTTGTTTTTCTAAAATTGATGCTTGTCGCTGACAAGGGAGGTCAATTTTTTTTTATTTGTAAAATGATATATAAATACATATGCATATATGTGCATTTGTTTACATAAATGTTATTTGTTATATATATATATATATATACATTTTATAAAGGTGCCTAGATTACCCAAATATTACTCAGAAACTACAGGGATTCCCATGCTCCCCACCGCCCACACCCCCCAAAACACCCCACACAACCATTCCCCATCTGTGTGGTACTACACCCGCAATGGATATACACATCCTGGGGCCTTGCCAAGGGAGGTCAATTTTGAAAGTCCACTTAGATTCTGGCCCCACCAGAGTTAAGCAGACTAATAACTGATACTTTATTACCACTTACCAGCTGAGTGAGCTTGAGCAGATCATTTAGTCTCTCTGTTCTCAGTATTCTCATCCATAAAATGGAAATAAGGATATTACCTTGTGGTGATAATTGTCAAACAGGATAATGGAATCTAAGAGCCTCTGTCCTGGCAGGAGACAGGAGGGCGTTAACTTCTGCCACCTCCAAGCTCTCTCCTGGACCCTAGTCCTTATCCACAAGAGTGTCTTATCTTTCCAACCAAAACGAGAGCACCTAGTCCATGTCAGAGCTCTTTTGGGGTCCCCTCCATAGCACCTAACAGGATGATTTGCCCAAAGTGGACACTGAGTAAAAGTGTATTGATTGGTAAGTTGATACTGGTCCCGCTCTGAGCAGTAAAGCTGTTTCAGGTCTGAAATGTCTGGTGAGGACACATTTGCCATTGACCTTGCAACCTGCCACCACACACCCCATCTCCAGTCTCATCCCCCACAAACAGCATCAGAAAAGTAGCTTCTAAACCACACTCCCAATTGCCCTTGTCATATATTCTTACAGTTAAGCCATGACTGTACTTGCAGGCAGTCCCATGGGAGCAGGAACACAGACAGATATCTGATTGCCACCGAGCACTTTCCCAGAGACATGTGCTATAAATCTTGCTATTTGGTTGTGTCATTTGAGTAGAATGAATTTCCTCCCAAGTGACAACCATTCCACTAAATACTGTATACAAAGAGAGAAACTCTATGAAGCAGACATCTTCTCAATTGGGGGGGAACCCACATACACATCTGACTGGCTCCACAAGTCCCCAAGTGTTTGGGATGGAGAACATTCCAAGATGCAAGGAGCCACACCTACAGTAGTTGGTGGGACTTTCTTATGCTCCTATTTTAGATTGATCGGGTGAAGATAGTCTGGAGTCTCAAGTCTATCTGGTGTCCTGAAATTAAGATTTTAATAGCCATCATCAGACATGATGCTCCTCACTGCCAATAGCAAGTCATAGCCAGGGGCAACCACAAAGTGCTCCCCAAGCCTCAGAAGGCAGAGGAAGATGGCAGCCCTGCCTGCCAGACTCAGAAAACATATAGGTGTAATCTTCATTTTAGCCAACTAATATATGCAAATTTGGATTATCACAGAATTTCCATTTAGAAGTGGCAATTTACTTTGTCAGCCATTTCTTTATTTTAGCAACAACAACATTACTTTGAGGTGGTAAAGTGCTTTGTAGATTACAAAATACATTCACAAAATTCTAATTTCACTCCACAAGTCTTTCTCTCAACAGCCCTGTAAGCTCGCTGGAGCAAGAATTATTAAATCCATTTTTTTCTTATGAGGAAAGTGAGATTCAGGGATTTGCTGCAGGCTAATTTGCAAGACTTGCCTTTGTTCGGTTTAAAATGCGGTTTAATATGCAAACATCTCACTGATGCTTAACTTTCCTGGAACTTGTCGCTTGCATAAAGGAAGCAGGTGTGTCACAGACTCCCTCTGAGTTAAACAACCTGCATGATCTCACTTTAAATAAAACTGCCCCCCACCCTGTATCTTATCTACTCTGCTTTATCTGTCCTCACCATCCTCACTGCCACCTGACACAGTATATATTTATCTGTTTACTGCCTGTCTCTCCCTTCTCGAATGTTGACTCCATGTGAGCAGGATTTGGCCTGTTTTGTTCATTGCTGTCGACACCAGGACCTATAAGAGTGCCCAATAAACATTTCTTGAATGAAGGAATATGTTAGGTGTAAATAAATGTGGAAGTTCACAACACGCTTATCAGATGCTCTCAAAGCACTCTTCTGATGGTGGTGCTGGGGCTGGCGGCAGGGATGCTCGCCACCCAAGCACACATGTCAAGGTGGAAGCAGCAGGTCTGAATGTCGCCCTCCGGGTGACTGATAACCCCAGCGGTCTCCCTGGTGATTGACGCATCAGTGTGGAAATCCTGACTTATCCTGGAAGAGCCCCCTTTGGGAGTGTTCAGGCTGAGAAAGAATGAGTGCGATCTGTTCCCAATTAGCTGTGGTTTCCAGGGACCGCTGGGGCAGCCCTGGTAGCGATGCCTTTGCCCGAGGACCGGCATGCAGCTCGGCAGCCGTGGAGGCGGCAAAGTTAATTGGCACTTTTAGTCTTCAGAGCCTAGGAGAGGCAGAGGGAGGGAGAAAGAGGGGGAATAAAGAGAGAAATGGGGAGTGGAGGAGAGGGCAGAGGGGGAAAGAGGGAGATGGGCAGAGGGGAGGTTAGGGAAAGGGGGAGAAGAAAAGAAGGGGAGAAGAAGAAGGGGTTAGAGAATGAGCTCTCATCCAGCTGAGACAATCTCCGTTTGTGTCTTCACAATAGAGGTGACGTCTCAGTTAGAGGAGGGGGAGTGAGACCATGGCGGTGAAGTCACCACGGAGCCCTTGGCTGTTTGGAGGCCTCTTGGATATGTTGTCATGGTCACAGAAGAGCCAGCAGTCCAGACCCTGCAGACCCCGACCCCTCCCGCCTCCTTCCCTCCCTCTCCCTGCCCCGGCAGAGATGGCCCAGAGCCCAGAGAGAGGCAGTGTGGTGTGATGAAAAGAGCACGGGTTTTTGGTGTCTGCTGGCCTGGGCTTGAATTCTTGCTTTCCCTTTCACTAGCTGTGTGACCCTGAGTAAATTCCTTAACCTCTGGGAGCCTCAAATTATTTCTCAAAAGATGGGGATTTTTAGCTAATTAGAAGAGTTTGTCATGAGTTTTAAATAACAAAGAGGTCAGCTAGACAGCTCCTATCCCTTCCACCTAAAATAGCTCCCCAGCTATTTATTGATTGCTTATTTATTGATTTACTTGTTTATTGCCTCTTTCTATTTGATAATCTATAAACCCCATGAGGGTGGGGACTTACCTGTCAGCTTTTAGCCCAAGACCCCAGCACAGGCGAGTGCTCAATAAATATTTGAATAAACAAAAAATAGTTTTGGGTGGGGGCAGACAAAGGAACCAGAGGAAACTTTTTAGATGGTGGAAATCTATACCTGGATTGTGGTGGTAGTTATGTGATTGCATACATTTGTCAAAACCTATAGAACTGTACACCTCAAAAAGGTGAATATTACTGGATGCAAATACCTCAGTACCTGATCTTTAAAAAAAAGTGTGGGGAACAATGGAGATAAGTGGGATTCAACTAGATTCAACAGTATTTATGTGCCAGGCTGATAGAGGGCCAGTTGCCTTCACTGGTTATTTCATTTAATCTTTACAACTCTGCCCAATGAAGGTCTGATTCTACCTATTTTACACAGGGGAAAATGGAGATTCAGTGTGGTTGAGAGATTTGCCAAGGTTGCAGAGCTTGCTAGCTGCAGAAATAAAATCTAGGTTGTTTGATTCCAAAGCTTCACACAGTGTAGCTCCATATTTCTCACACAGCATTCCTCACACTGACAGAAATACGCTTTATTTTTTTCTCATGGAGAAGTAACGTCTTATGCTACTGTTGATCTCTTACACTTTAGTATGAATTATCCAGTAAGAAATTTTTCCCAGTGAAACAGGATATATTATATATAGAGAATGGACCTTTTGTTTGATATGGGAGAGGGCAGGAATAGAGTTGTCACAAAAGGGTCTACAGTGGGGGATGGAAGTGTCAGATGGGCCAGAAGATAAAAAGAGAGGGCCCAGCAGAACAGTCCAAGGACAGGCTATGGGGTCAGATGACATAGGTGCAGATTTCAGCTCCACCAGTCATTGTGACTTTGAGCAAGTCATTTAACTTCTCTGTATCTCAATTTTTTGATTCATGAAACAGGGTTAATCAAAGTTCCCACATCATAGGGTTATTAAATGGATTAAATAAGATAACACTTATAAAGCATTTAGAATAGTGGGTAAGCACTAAATAAATGTCAGCAATTATAATGAACTAAGACTCAGTTCCATGGCATAGGACAGAAACCCCAAGAAAACACAGGTTTAAACCAAGGTGGAAGTTTATTTCACTCTCACATAAATGAAGTTCAGAGGAGCCAATCCAGGGCTGGTATGGAGGCACCATAATTATCTGGAGCTCAGACTCTTTCTACCTTACTGCTCCATCATCCTGAGCATGTTTTCTCATGGCCCAAAATGGTTGCTCATGTCCCAGTCATCATGTTCATATTCCAGCCAGCAAGAAAGAGAAGAGGAGAAAGAATATGACTTTCTCTTTAAGGACATTTCCTGGATGTTGCATGCAACACATCCATTTACTTTTCATTAGCCAGAATTTAACCACTTTGCTACATGTACCTGCAAGGGAGGCTGGGAAATGGGGTCCTAATCCCAGGTATCTGTGTAACCAGCTAAAATTTGTGAGTTGTATTAGAGGAAATAGGAAATGGATTTGAGGAACAACCCTGCAGCTCTTTCTCTTCTGCTCTGGGAGAGCTTAGACACAATCAATGCCTCAGGACTGAAGCAGGATTTTCCTGGCACTTCCAGCCTCTCTGAGATTCTGTTTCCTCATTGATCAAATGCATTTGCTACCCTCTGCCCTTTTCCACCCTCCTGCTGATTTTTGCCTTCCTCTTCGCATTTTTTTCTCCTCAGAAACAGGTTCAGGAAAGGCAGCTCCAGCTCACCAAAGACTTGACCATCAAGTGAACATGAAGAGTGAAGGCTGAATATCCTGCTTAGAATATCCCACACCATCTGGCCAGCTCAAAGCGCTCAAACTCTAGCAGAAAGGGGACACATAAAGGGCCCCTTTAATTTTGTTTTAATTTTAAAAACCATTTGAGTAACATGTTTTGTAAGAAAATAACAAAAGTTATTAAAAATTAAAAACCAAACAGAAACTCCTTAATCCTACACCCAGAGACAATCACCAACATTTTCTACATGTCTTTCAATGTTGTATCTATTCAGATTTCCCCCCTTTTTATTTGGGCTCACATTTTCAACCTCTTTTATAATCAGTTTTTAAAATTCAGCAATAGGAAGACAATCTTTCCATGTTGCCAAATGAATTTCCCCAACATCAATTTTAATGGACATGAAGGGACACAGTTTAGTAGGGATGTACCCAAATTTGGCTTTGACATTGTGAACCAGTCAAAACATGGTGTTCAGCCCCATCCTCACCCTCAGCCTTTAAAGGCTGATTAGCCAAGTTCCAACTTCAGCGCCGTTTCTGGCTTCCCTGGACTCGTGCGTGACCCGGCATCCTGCACTCATGCTTCTGCCCCTCTGCATCCGATCAGAATAGCAGCCTCAGTAATAATCACTTCCAAACAAAGGCAGCCTGCTCCGTGAACCTTGGAGTAGAAATCTCTCATGCTCTGTTTGTTGAAACTCTTATCAAGCAGTTAAAGTATAAATGTATATTTATTATTTAAAGATGAAATATGATTTGAACACTGTCCCTTTTATGTACAGAAATAATTATGAACAATTTCAAATTTTAAATATAGAAAAAACTTTTTTTTTTTTAAAGATTTATTTATTTATTTATTTATCCCCCCCTTGCTGCTTGTGTTGCTGTGTCCATTCGCTGTGTGTCTTCTCCGTGTCTGCTTATCTTCCCCTCGCTGTGAGGTCCCGCTGCATCAGCCCCTCATGCCACGCGGGCCAGCCTGCCCTCACAAGGAGGCCCCGGGTTCGCTTCCCGGGGCCTCCCATATGGTAAACGGGGGCTCTATTGACTGAGACACTCCCGCTTCCCAGAAAAAACATCTTGACAGCTAATAGAAATATTGAGAAAATATATCAGCTAGATGTTTTAGAAGAGGCAATAACAATAAAACATTAAAATAATAATATAAAGGAGAAGAATAGAAATTAGATTATAGAATAGCTCTAATCTTTGTAGAATTATTTGGGGTACTAACATTTGTAACACTAAACAAAATAATCTTTAAAATTTGTACTCAATATTTATTTATTCCATTGTGACCACAAGTCTTTAAAAAAAAACTGTTTGTAATTCTTTGCACCTTGGTAAAGATAAATTAAAAACAGAGTATCAGCCTAACCAACCTCATAATTTCATGAGGAGGAAAAACTCTAAAATCATGTTTAACAATATTCATGGTAAATCATATTTGACCCAACGTGGGAAGGAATATAAAGAATATGAAGAAAAGAAGGAATTACTAGAAAAAGCAAGGCATCACACTTCACTGCCATTGTCAATTGAAAATGGGGATCACTTTATTAACACAAAATGTGTGTATTACATGATAACAGGAGCAATGTGGCTACGACCAGCCCCGAGAAAGCATAGTTCTTGCACCACAACAATAAATGGTTAAACCTTGACAATGAAACTCATTAAGAATGAAATTGTCACCACAATCTTTGAGAAGAGTTCAGATGTACTCCTTTATCAAAGACATTTGCTCCAGGAAGAGGATATTAGGCATTTGCCTGGTCTTCAGCTGAGTTCTGATCTTAACACTTGGCTGTCTGGCATTCAGCCAAAATGTGTATTTGGTGCATCTCTAACTTCAGATTATTTCCAGTTTTGCACTATTATTAGCAGCATTGCAGTGAACGTCCTAGCCCAAACAACTCTGTGGGGTCCTACGAGTGTGTGCTTGCTGAAGTGGAATGGCTGGGTCAAAAGGATCCTTATTGCCAAACTACCCTCCAGAGAGTTTGCACCAGCTGCCCTCCCATGAGCAGAGTGGGGTGGGGTGGGGTGGGGGTGGGGGCTTGTATCCTGGCTCTGCACCAGCTCTAGAACCTGCATTTCCAACCCCCCACAATAGTTGGCAGTTGTCTGGTCAAGAGTGGCATCCTCTAGGAAGCTCCAGACCACCCCTGGGTCCCCTCATTGTGAACGTTACTTATACTTGATTTTGTATTTACTTTGTTCCCAGCACTGTGATAGACACTTTAGATGACTCATTGCCTTTTTATCCTCACAATGATGTTGCAAAGTAGATATTATAGAGGACATAGATGCTCAAAGTGTCGGTGGCCCTGCTCCTAGCCCTAACGGAAGCCTGCAGAAGCCTGGCCAAGCAACAGTCTTCTCCTCCTTGGACCTTTCTGCTGGGGCACACACAACACATGTGAGTGCTGCTGCCAGGCCCTGGAGTTACACAGATCTGGATCCAATCTGGCTCAGTCATTCACCAGCTGTGTGACCTTGAGCAAGTTACTTAACCTCCCTGAGCCTCAATTTAAGCCATAAAATGTGGGCACAATAATAGTTCCTCTTCATCATTGGCTGTGAGGATTAGGTGTGATGATGCTCCAACCCATTGCTGTCTCTGTCAGGAAGCCAGCCCTCCTGGCTCACTGTCTCCTGGGGCCTGGCTGTGTGGGGAGCCTTCCCTGGGCAGAGGCCTGGGGCCTCTGGAGCCCCAAGGACTCATCCGGGACCCTCCAGGGCCCTACCTCAAAGCACACCGGCTGTCAGGTGTACTCTCACTGTACCCACCATACCCAGCATGGAACCTGGCCCAGAGTAGATGCTCAGGACATGTGCATAGATGGAAGGATGAGTGACCCCTATAGGGCCCTGGGTGAAGAAACTACGGGAGACAGACCTCTGTAGACCCTCTGCTTGAGCCACAGATTCCCAGGCAGGAAAGAAGAGGTCAGGATCCGAGCTATCATGGAGGCAGTTACCTTGTCTTCTTTCATTCTCTCAGGCAAGAGAAGATGCATCTAGGGCTGCCCTGTACAGTTGTTCAGGTTCTGCACTGTACAATTCCAGGGGGCATCATTTTCATACCTCAGTCATCCTAGATTTGTATGGTTATTGTGACAATATTCCAGCAGATGGCAGTAAAACATCTTAAGGGAGAGGGACCTTTTCCGTTTGCACAAATGCATTGTTTGGGTGATCTGAAGAGCTGGGTGTATCTGTCTACCAATCCTTCAAGTTTCTAGGAAGTTGTCTGACATCCCTTCCTTCCCTTATTCCACCTTTACGTCAAGGATACAAAATCTCAGTATTGGGCGGGGGAGCTTAAGGGAGAGTGCCATTAGAGCCAGAAATTCTCTACTGCATCCCTTGTTCCAAAGAAGGTGGTGTTTGCTATCAGAAGCCTTGGGTTCCAGTGTCAGCTTCTGTATTTTCTAGTGAGTGGTCTTGGGCAAGTGACTTCACAGCTCTGGGCCTTGGCTTTCTCTTCTGAAAAGAATCCAGTACTAATCCCTGGCCCGTGGGGTTGTGAGAAACTAATGTGACCCTGAACATGACCATGCTTCATTAGCTGTAGAGCGCCCCTTCCCACGGGGCCTGGGGAGGATATGCTGCCTTACTGGGCCAGGGGTGTGCTGCAGACCACGTGGCTCCATCCTTGTCCCCGCAAGTGCCCTCTTCTCCTTGGGGAGCTCTCTCCTGGTTCTCCACCACCACCATCACCACCACTCCATCCCCAAGGATTGCTGCAGCCCCTTTCAGGATCTGGCCCAAAATCCTCAATAAAATACAGTAGTAAGTTGGTCAGTCAACAAGTATCTATTGAGTGCCTACTATGTGTTGAGCTCTATGCTGGTCGCTACTGTCAAGTTGCTTACAGTCCAATGAGAGCAATGAAACCAGAGTAGCCGCCATCTAGTTTCTGAGCCTTCAGACTTCATCCCATTCTCCTAGGTCCCTGAGGAGAAGGTGGCCTTGTCCAGGCCTTTCCTTTCTAGTGTCTGGGCTACCTCATGCCTGGATGTTATCTTTGGCCACCGCAGCTATAGATAGCCTTTAAGGTCCAGAACCAGAGAGGGTTAGCTGGGGTCTTCCCTGCCACTGTCACCTGGGGGAAGCAGGGAAAAAACTCACTATGGGTTTCACTTAGGATTTGGTTTGGCCTTGAGGGACAAGAAAGCCAAAGTAGCAGCGGCTTAAATGAGATAAACATATATTGCCCTCTCCTGCAAATGAAGTCCAGAGCTAATATGGTCACTCTACAATGTCAGAAGGGACCTAGGCTCCTTCCAGTTCCCTGTTCCACCACCACTCAGGTGAAGGTGGACGTACGGGGCTGGCAAAGCCCTTCATCATTTCAGGACCCAGATTCCTTCTGTGTCATTTCCCTGCCATTCTTAACATGTAGCTTCTACCTCGTGGTCCATAATTGTTGCTCAAACTCCAGCCATCAAGTCAACATCCCACCAACAGGAAGTAGGAAAAAAGGAGTGAGCAGACCATCTTCCTCTAAGGCCACTTCCTAGAAGTTACTCTTTTTTTTTGTTTTGTTTTTTTAAAGATTTGTTTATTTATTTATTTATCCCCCCCTTGCTGCTTGTGCTTGCTGTGTCCATTCGCTGTGTGTCTTCTCCGTGTCT
>JAQZBX010090541.1:0-12488 GCA_029593785.1 Cabassous unicinctus
TGAAGACCTTTCTTGTTTTATTACCACTATTACTATATGCTCAACTTCAATATGTAATTAGAAAGTGTTCCTATTTAGCTCGTGTCTGGCTGGTGATGTAATTCAGGTATAAGTGCAAATTGATTTGTTTATCAGAATCTGAGAAACACATTTTAATTTAACATTGTGGAACTATGAAAAACTATAAATAAATTCCATCTTGGCTCTTCAAAACGTTTTTGCTATACAGAATATTATGAAAACATATTGTATTTTTGTTAGATATTTATTATTGTGGTCTATTGTTTTGCTTAAGGATAGCAAGAATATATTTCAAATCTAAATTCAAAGATATTCTCAAATCAAAATTAGATTACTGACTTATTCAACCTCACAGGGGCTTACATAGACACACTCAGATCTAGACTTGATTTACATACAAATACTTCAGCAGAGGGAAAAAAATTAACTATCAAAGAAGATAGAAAAATATTTTAGCAGTTATTATGAATGTACTGTGGAAAAATATATAACATCTTTCTAGGCAATAGTAGAGTCAGTTGGAAAAATAGATGAAACAAAAGAACAGAAATCTAAAATGCAAGTAGAATTATAAATTGGACTTGGGTAAATGGTACAGCACTATGTAGAGCAAAACTGAAATCTAAAAGCCTGTGGCAATTCCTTGACTGAAATAACCTAGAAATCAAGGTTGATTAATGGGATGGATGTTAAAAATAAGTAAGGTATATTTCACATAAGTTTCGTTTTTTTTCATGCATAAGGAAACCATTTACTCAACTATTCCTCAAGGTTGACTTAAAAAACAAAACAAAGCAGCTCAAAAATAAATTAATTTGCAGCTGACTGACGTTATTTAAGCCAAGGAGCTGTGCATCAGATTGATAAAAATCAAAGAATTAAGCAACATGATTTAATTGAGAAAGTGGTGTTTTTCACAATGTATTAGAATTCATGGCCATAGATCATTATTTTCCTAAGATACATCATTTTGCCTCAGTAAATATGATGCTTCTATTCACAGTGATCAACAGGACAAAAGGAAAAAATGTCTCAATTTTTGGCATCCGATTTTTAAGACTACTCGGATTCAATGTGAGAATGTATGTTTGTATACTTTTCCCATATTAGAGATGAGAAATACATACAACAAAAATGATATTTTTGAACTGTGACAAGTTCTGAACAAGATAGATTACAAAATCAATATTTAAAAAGAGGAATGGGGAGTTTCCCAATTATTTCTCAATGAAAGCACTAGTAGCATTCTGGACAAGACAATTTTTGGTTTAATGGGACTGTCTTCCTCACTTCAAGATGTTCAGAATCGCTGGATATAAGCTAAACATAGTCTTACCATAAGATGTGGATTTTCTCCTAGGTATTTACTCACCTGATTAGAAAATGTATTTCTACATAAAAACCTGAACATAAATATTTATAGCAGCTTTATTCATCACCAAAATCTGCAAACAATCGAGATGTTCTTAGATGGGTGAATGGATAAACAAACTGTAATACAATAGTTTACTATTATTCAGTGATAGAAAAGAATGAGCTACCAAACCATGTGAAAAATATGGATGGAAGGGTTAGAGAAAGAAGGTGCTGACTTAACTTTGGAAATGAGTGGAAACTAAGACAAGACAGAAGGAACTGTGCATGAGCACTGTACTCAATTTGGCGAAAAAAATTTTCCATGAAGATATGAGTTCAAAGTTCTGGAACCAATGCATTGAAATTGAACAAGCAAGTAATGGGTGGTGGGAGGTGGGTGCTATGTTTCTGGTTCTGAGCTAGCATGGGAGGTATCAATATTATCTTAGCTTACTATATTTCAGGGATTCTTAATAAGGGGTCCATGAACTTGAATTGAAATTCAAAAAATCATTATTCTTGTGGGGATGTGTTTGTGTGGATGTGATACATTTATTAAATAATACACCATATAGTGTGGACTGAGTAAGGTGTCCGTGGTTTTCACCTGACTGCCAAAGGGGTCCATGGAGCAAAATAGGTTAAGAACCTTGGGTTAATATGGGTAAAGAGAAATACATATAGAAATATTTATATATACATGTAAATATATACACATATATTTCCTTGCTGTGCCAGCTAAGAGGGCCTAGAAACAATGGCACTCCAGTTGTAATGAGCACAACTAGCACCCAGACCATGTTTTCTAATACCATTCAAGCAGGAAAAAGAACCAGCGCTCCTCAGAGAAATATCTGACTTTATGGCTAGGGCTGGGGATATATAAGAAAAGCCTAGAGGATCTTGTAGTGCCAGAAAGTAAAGAAATGTTAAAAACTCTCCTAATGATTGTATATACCAAAGGGTCACCCAATCCAAAACAATGATCTCCCAGTGGCTAAAACTGCACCAATTTGAGCAAAAAAATAAACAAAATAGCATTGGGCTGTAATCCAAAGTTTAAAGTAAATATCCTTTGACCTTACTGACACAAATACATGACTGAATAAATAAATAAATCAGGGAGTATAGAAAAAAATCTTCCATGCATAAAAATTCAAATAATTTATACCGATAGCCCTTAAAGAAGTAGAGCACAACTCCTCATCCCATAAAACTACACATTGCACCTACTGACTTCCTTCTAAAGAATACAGTAGGAAAATAGGAAAAGAAAGAAAAACTTCACAGTGGATAAACCTGGCAACACTACTTCAACGAGGTGAATAGTGTCAACATCAACAGTGATAAACTATGTTGATAGCGAGTACCATTGATAGACATAATGAGAATGTCATATTACCTCTATGGTCTTCCTCCTTAAATCCATAACCTCAGACAAATCAAGGGAAGAACTTCAGACAAACCCAAATAGAGGGACATTCTACAAAACACCATATTCAAAACTGTTAAGGTATTCAAAAACAAGGAAACACTAAGAAACTATCACAGTGTAGAGGAGGCTAAGTAGATGGATATTTCATGCATATTACCTGCTGCAGTGACAGAGAAGCCCTGGGATAGAATGGTAAAACAATCCAATACAGCTGAGTCCAGGTGCTTAGTTACTGTCTGCTCACAGCCTGCATGGCGAGAGAAAAAAGACTAAAATGATGTCATATAGGCATACAGTTGCTTGACTTGACCTTGGTTTAAAGTTTTACCTCCAGTAACTTAATACATGATTTCATCTTCAGTCTCTTTTAAGCAGTGTTGAAAACACTTGTTGTTTTTTTACCCAGTCATAAGATTATTATGTAAATCAAGTTAAATAATGCTGAGAAAGGCTACAAAATGCCTTTTTATCTATTATTACTTTATCATTCATGTTGCTAATTGGAAACATTGGCATCTTGACATCTTCTACAATTTCTCCAAGATAATATGATTCTGATTTCAATTTTGCTGTACCACTCAGGATAGGATGTATTTACAAGCATCTACAAGACTACTGAAGATGTTATCCCTCAACAGATGCCCCTTTTTTTCACTATTTTCATTAAATTTTCATGTACATAATGAAATGCATGAGTAAAATTAATTTCCTTTGTTTCTTTATGATTTCACAGGATCCTTAATATGAATAGAACTTTTTAAATCACAAAATGAACAATTATTATAAATACATTTCAAACTCTTTACAGTTACACACATTTTTTCTGATATGCTATAATATAAACCAAATAACAGTGATATATAAAGTATGTAGTTTGACAAGGAAATTATATATAAGATTTTTAAAAATCTGTAAAACTGCTCACATAGTCATATATTTTATAGATTATCAAAGTTGCATGGATAAAACAACTATTCTTTTCTTGGTTTTTGTGTAATAGCAAGATGCACCTTAATAGTAAATACTAGTGGAACTTCTGGGACTCCCAAGCAGGAGCCAGGTGATAACACTGAATATGTGAATGGTCCCTAGATAAAAGGAGAGGTAAACAGGTGAGTAAACCTGTACAAACAATGAAGTAAAGGAATTTGAGAAAAGGCAACTTAAATTGTTGGCAAAAAGTATAGAGCTTCTAACACGGTATAAACATGACACATTCTGAAGTTTTTTTTTTCTCATTTCCATTACTTGCCTCACTTAGCAATTATTGAAAACTCACTGGCGAAGAGAATTGTAGCTATCTTGGTCTGTTTAAGAATCCTTTAACATTATCCATGATTTTTTAAAAAGTGCCCCAAGTAGTTATGGGCCTGTTCTGGGATTTTAATTTTTAAAATAAGAATACTTTCTGTATTTCTGGAAATTTTCACTATCTGTATAGATGAATATAAATTTTTATTTTAAGTGACTAGAGTATTTAATACACTATTCTTTCCCTCTCCCCCAATCAGTTCTATAAAATCCCTACTTTTAGTTACTGAAAAATAGTTTTTTCCTGTTTTGGCATGCTTTCTTCTTTTTTTGTTATTCAAAGTATATGTTCTGCCTCTGTGTAATCTCAGTCTATGGTTTAAAAAAAAGAAAGGAAAGGGGAAAAAAAAACTTGTACAATGGCAGCAAATCGACTTTAAAACTTGAGGTTTGAACTAAAAACAAACTCATTATTGGCAAGAATTACATGTTAAGGTTCTCCTTTTTTTTCCCAAAAAGAACTATGTCTTCTCATTTTACACCTAAACAGTACATCAGCTAAAACACAAAAGGAATAATTATAATATACCACATATCATTAGGAACTAAAAGCAAAGTTGAGCAAGCATATTGTTCTTAGGAAGAGAAAATAAATAAAGCAATACTGGGAATCCCTTGAATTGCAAAGTTATAGCTGAAGGTTCACTTTGAGCCCCAGAGTCTATCTAAAGAAGGGAAATTTTTATGAAGTTGGCAGTTCTACTACAATGTGTGCCAGGACTGTCAGTTTGAGACCACTAATCAATCAAGTTGGTCATGACACCTTCAGGGCTTGCCTTTTATCAATTTTACATCCAATAGCACCTGGACTATTAATGAATGGAAATTTCATTTATGAACACTTTTTAATCTAGAAATGAAATTTCATTGTGTATATATTATATGTAGACAGAAGTTAATTATGTTCATTATTATTCTTTTTATCTAACCAGAAATATGTGTTTGGTATGATAAAAATGAGAAACATCCAATTCTCATTCATGTTCACTCCAACAGGAATAAAGATTTTGTTTAAGCTGGAGTAATGAAGAAGTATTATGTGAATATTTTCAATGCTTTATCCATCAATAACTATTGTAATCAAAGATATCAAGTACCCAATGGGTACTCAAGATTTGCATTTTAAAAATAGCAAATCATAGTCATGAAGTAAATATATATACAACATTTCTTGGGAACATAAAGAATTATTCAAATAGTTCTGATATGAATTCATCTGAGATTGTCAGGTCCTTAATATATGCAGATATATTTGCTATGTGTTAATGAGATTACAATTAACAAAATGCAGGACCTTTTATTCCAGTATGGACACTGGGGTATAGCAGGTAAATGCCACTTGGATATAAGATAATATGCCTACATTAACTATATTTACCTGGTGCTGAAATTTGCCACTGTTCTGCTCTTCTTTTTGGAGGGATCATGGTTACAGAAATAAACACTCAAATTTTCATAAAATTGCAAATTATAACAACTGCTTTGAAGAAAAATACAGACATGTATGAGAGAATGGGAGTAAGGACTGTTTAGATTGGGTATATGGTGAAGGCCTATCAGAGAAATCACTGTAAATTGACATGCAAAAATCAGCAAAATTAAGCTATGTGAACAAAGGTAGGGAGAAAGTATGAAGCAGAAAGAAAAGTATGGTTTAAAAACCTTGAAGCCTGAAATAATCAGCAAATTCAAGGCACTGAAAAAATGTCAGCAGAGGCACAGACCAGTGTCTTGAGGGAAGATGAAAGCAGAAAAGATAAGGCTAGAGGCAAACATATGTGGGCTAACTTATAGACCATATACTGACATATAAAATATTTTATTTATTTATATTATATAGTAGAATTATATATTACATTAGTTATATATGTAATTATATAATAATTATATTTCTTTCTCAATATATCTAGATAGCTATCTAGATAGTTAGAGATAGATTAATAGATATGTATATATATTTTCATAGTTGATGTCTTATTAAGCATATACTTTAAAGAATGTCCTCCTCATTTAAGATGGGAATAGAAAGTATTTATGTTATAGATAGGTAGATGATAGATACAGAGAAGCATAGAAAGGTAGAAAAAAATGTATACATAATAGTATAAAATATTAAAAGATAAGTAGAAAGTTATACATATGTGTGTCTGTATATGTACATAATATATATATATATATGGATACCTGTGGATTTTATTTATAATGTGGGTGCATGTGTGTAATGGTAAGAAGGATTCTAATTATATCCCCTAAGATTATATAGTTCCTGCTTATTCAAACATTAATCTAGATGTTGCTTAATGTAAGAGGACTTTGTAGATGAAATTAAGTTTGTTAATTAGATGACTTTAATACTGGGAGATTTTCTTGGATTATGCTAGATTATTTGATATAATCATATGAACCCTTAGAAACAAGTAGAAGAGTCAGAGTTACTATTGAAGAAGAAAGTAGAGGAGAGATGAGGGAAATGGGAGGGGGAGGGGCAGTGAGCAGGGTTTAAAGAAGTTTTCCCGGAGTTATTCTGAAGAGCCAAGAGTAAGGAAGACGTATCTTGGCTCAAAAAAAATAAAATGAAATAATGTATTCTGCCATATTAATGATAATTTCTTTTGAGTGCTGAATTCCATAATGAATAAAGTATGTAACATACTTGAAATTTATTCAGTGATTTTTGGATAGAATTCATGTAGAAAAGTGCAATCAGGGATATGCCTTTACTCAATGTTGTTTTTTAATTGTTTAATAACATTTGTTCAAAACATATGAACAACCACATTTACAGAAACAAGTATGTTCCTAAACAATTCAGCACTTAAAAACACCTTCCCTCATTGAATTTAAATAACTTGGGAAGATAATTATCATTTAAATATATAATATTATTAAATAATAGGAATAATTTTAACTTTCTTCTAATATTGTCATTATTTGCACAATATATATTTTAAAATGTATGAATGTTGTATCCTAAATCATATATACTTTATATGGAAGAAAATTCATCTACAGAGAATGCCAATTAAACTTTCATTTAATTCTGTGTTTATGAATGAATTATTCTTAAAAAGATAAGGAACCTAATAAAACAGTGTATTATTGGAATTTAAAAATTCAAAAATATTACAATGAATTCTCCTGAAGTTGTTAAAAATGGTAAGAGGAATTTCTTCATTTTTATTTCTCAAATATTAAAGGTCTAAAAAGGCAGAATATGAAGCTTAACAAAATTTATTAAACTGAAAAATTGTGTTACAGTTTTATATTGCCATGTGTCAGTTTGCCGGTGCTGTTGTGACAAATACTACACACTGGTTAGCTTAAGCAAAAGGAATTTATTGTCTTATGGTTTTGGATGCTAGATGTCCAGAATCAAGGTCTTGATAGGCAATGCTTTCTTCCACAGTCTGTAGAGTTTTGGTGCTGTCTGCCACAATCCTTGGGTTTCTTATGCTCGTGTCTAGGCCTCCATCACTTGGTAATCTGCCTCTCATTGTCTTTTACTCTCATTTCTGCTGATTTCTCGTTTCTACTTTCTTATGTACCTGAATTTTCTTTTCTTAAAAGGACTTCAGTCATATGGATTAGGGCCCACCCTTATTTAATTTGGTCTCATCTAAACGGGATATTTGAAAATCTTGTTCACAAATGAATTCATACCTTAACTAATACTAAAATCTTCAAAGGTCCTTTTTACGAACACTTCTACACACACGGGAATGCAGGTTAACAAAACCTGAACATGTCTTTTGTGAGGTAAACAATTCAATTCCAAATCATGGCGTCATTTGCCCACATCACCACTTCCTTCGCATTGACTACATATCAATGTGTACCAAATACAAGACTCTGAAAAGTAAATAAAAGAACGCGGTTTGTGGAAAAGAGTTAAATTTGGAGAACTGATTCACACAGTCATGGATATCCCATATTTTTCATCTTTTTAATCTGATGAATTTGTCCTGAGGGGAGACTCTAGCTGCAAATGATGAATTTGTAGCAATTTAACCAGCTACATTTCTGACAGATACCTGTTTGTCTGGCCATAAGAACAAAGGAAAACACCACTTTTAGGAAGAATGCATTGAGAAAATCTTGGAGAGAAGGAAGTTTGAAAAAAGGACCCCTTAGTTTTGTGCAGAAACCTGCAGGATTTTCAGCCTAATTATATCTGTCGGCATGTGTGGGGCAGATCCAAACCAGCATAGCAAAGCCTAAGATAACTAAAAGGAGATTTGACCCACCTCCTCAATTTTCAAACTAATCCCTGAACTGTGTACATTTGGAAAATGCAAACCATTGTAACAAAGGCTTGAAACTGAAATGAAATTTGAATCCCACTCGCAAGTTTCAGACTGATCCTCAAAGTACATTGGAACAATTCTCAGCTTAATTCCAGAGATCTTCATGTGTAAGCATGTTTTAGTTTCCTGGCAGCTAAAACAAATACCACACAATGGGTTGGCTTAAGCAATGCTTCCCCCATTGTTAAATATTTTCTGGCTAACTGGCAATCCTTGAGATTTCCTTGCTTTTACATCACATGGCAATGCACATGGCAGGGTCTTTTCCTTTATCTTCTGGGTTCCATTGACTGCCAGCTTCTGACTGCTCCCTGTGGTTTCTCTCTCCATCTGATTATGACTTTGTTTACAAAGGACTCTAGTAATCTGGATTAAAACCTAACTTGATTTAGTTGACCCATACCTTAACTAAAGTAACATCTTACAAAGATTTTATGTATAAAGGGTCCACACCCTCCAGAATGCAGACCAAGACCAAGAACATATCCAACCTGCGGTACAAAATTCAATCCACACCAGATCATGTGTGGAACAGGCTCAAATTAGCATAAATCTTTGAGACCTGAGCTGTGACTTAAACTGCCACCAACTAGAGGCAAAAGTGAAATTAAGGTATAAAAATAACTTGATGGATTTGCCAGCTGAAAGAGTATCTTATTCTACAGACTCTTAGAAAATACCCTCAATTCCCAGATGCATACTTATTTAAAAAGTAAACAATGCAAAATTTAACCAATTATTTAGGGAAGAAACAATCAATAGACAGATGTTAACCTTTTGACCCAGGTGTTGAAACTATCAGACAAAAACTATAGAGCAGTTTTTAAAGTTATGTTCCATGACAAAAAAGCAACCACACCTAAAATGAATGAAGAATTTTTCCTATATTTACCTAGGGAAGAGGAATATTCATATCCATGTAAAATGGGGAACTTTCTAGGGCCAAACCTACATAAAAAGACAAGACTCAAGCACAGAAAGGAAAAAGCCTGAGGAACCTGTGGGGCACCATTAAGCATATCAATAGAAGCATTATCAGATTCCCAGAAGAAGAAAGAGACAGAGGGAAGAGTAAAAAAATAATGGCTGAAAATTCCCTAAATTTAATGAAAAACTTGAATATACATATCAAAAACGCTTAATGAACTGCAAATAGGTAACCCAACCACAATAGTCCCACACCTCACCATGTTACAATCAAACTATCAAATGCCAAAGATAAAGAGATTCTCAAAGCAACAAAAGAGAAGCAAGGTGTCACATACAAGGGATTAAGTTCTGATTTCTTATCGAAACCATGGAGGCAAAAAGGGAGTGGGAAAGACATAGTAAAAGTGATGTAGGCAAAAAAAAGAAAAAAGAAAAAAGAAAAAAATTGCCAAGCAAGTCTTCTGTATCTATCAAAATTGTCTTTCAAAAATGAGGGAGGGATTAAGACATTCCCAGGTAAACAAAAGCTGAACAACTTTGTCACCACTAGATCTGCCCTACAAGAAACACTGAAGGTAGCTCTGTAGATTTAAAAGAAAGTACAGTAGACCATAGACTGCAGTCACATGATAAAATAAATCTCTCCAGTAAACATAATGGCATGGGTAAATATAAATACTAGCACTATTGTATTTTTTATGTCAAAATCCACTTTATTATTACAGAAGCTGTGAGCAGGAAAATCATGAATAAAATACAGGGTTCCCATATACCATCAAAATATTAACCATTTGCATTACTGTGGTACATTTTTTACAATTGGTGAAAGTACATTTTTATATTTGTACTATTAATTTTGTCCATGGTTTACTTTACTTTTCACTCTTTATGTTATACAGTTCCATGGATTTATATTTAATTTTTATTCTATTAACATATAGACAAACTATTTTTTCCCTTTAACCACATTCAAATATATAATTCAGTGCTGTGAAGTATATTCACAATGTTGTGCTACCATCATCACTAACCATTATCAAACTTTTTCAATGATTACAAATATAAATCTATAGAATTTAAGGATTAATTCCCTATACCTTACCACACCCCTTCCCATAGTATTCTATATTCTATATTCTGAATTTATGGCTTCGCTTATTCTAATTATTTCATATCAGTGAGAACATACAACACTTACTCTTTTATGTCTGGCTTATTTCACTCAACATGATGTCTTCAAGGTTCATCCATGTTTTCACATGTATTGGAGCTTCATTCCTTGTTATGGCTGAATAGTATTCGTTTGTGTGTATATAAATTGTGTTTATACATTTATCACTTAATGGACACTTGGACTTTTCCATATTTTGGCAATTATGACTAATGCCGTTATGAACATTGTAGTGCAAATATGTGTTCAAGACCCTGTTTTGAATTCTTTTGTGTATATACCTAGAAGTGGGATGTATGGGTCATATGATAATAGTATACTTAACTTTATGAGCAGCAACCAAACTATCTTCCGTAGCAGCTACACCATTTTATATTCCTATAAACAACTAATGACTGTTACTATTCAGCACCTGTAATTTTCCATTTTTTTAATAGTAGCCATTCTAATAGGTATGAAATGTTATCTCATTGTGGTTTGGATTTACATTTCCTAATGTTTAATGATGTTGAGAATATTTTCGTGTGCTTTCTGGCCATATGTATATCATCTTTGGAGAAATACCTGCTTAATAATTTTACCCATTTTTTTAATTTAGGTTGTAAATCTTTTTGTTGTTGATTTGTAGGATTTCTTTATATATTCTAGGTATTAAAACCTTATCAGAAAAGACATATATGAAAAACCCACAGCCAACATCATACTCAATGGGGAAAGGTTGAAAGCTTTCCCTCTAAGATCAGGAAAAAGACAAGGATGCCCACTGTCACCATTGTTATTCAACATTGTACTAGAAGTTCTAGCTAGGGCAATTAGACAAGACAAAAAAATTAAACGTGTCCAAATAGGAAAATAGGAAGTAAAACTCTCACTGTTTGCGGATGACATGATCCTGTATTTAGAAAATCCTGAAGTATCCACAACAAAGCTACTTGAACTAATAAATGAGCTCAGCAAAGTGGCAGGATACAAGATCAACATGCAAAAATCAGTAATGTTTTTGTACACTAGTTCTGAACAACCTGAGGAGGAAATCAGGAGGAAAATTCCATTTTCAATAGCAACAAAAAGACTCAAATACCTAGGAGTTAATTTAACCAAAGACGTACAGGACCTATATGAAGAAAACTACAAAACAATGCTAAAAGAAATTTTAAAAGACATAAACAAATGGAAAGACATTCCATGTTCATGGATTGGAAGAATAAATATCGTAAAGATGTCAATCTTGCCCAAACTGATTTATAGATTCAATGCAATACCAATCAAAATCCCAACAGCTTACTTTACAGAATTAGAGAAGGCAATTACCAAATTCATCTGGAAGGGTAAGTGCACCCGAATAGCCAAAAGCATTCTAAAAAAGAACAATGTGGGAGGAATTTCACTGCCTGACCTTGAAACATATTACAATGCTACAGTGGTCAAAACAGCATGGTACTGGCATAAAGATAGACACATCGATCAGTGGAATAGAATTGAGAACTCAGAAATATACCCTCACCTATACATTCAACTGGTTTTTGACAAACCTACCAAGGCCACGCTAATGGGAAACAACAGTGTCTTCAACAAATGGTGTTGGGAGAACTGGATATCTATAACCAAAAGAATCAAAGAGGACCCCTATCTCACCCCCTATACAAGAGTCAACTCAAAATGGATCAAAGATCTAAATATAAAAGCCAGGACCACAAAACTACTAGAAGATAATGTAGGGAAACATCTTCAAGACCTTGTAGTAGGTGGGGGTTTCTTGGACCTTATACCCAAAGCATGTGCAACAAAAGAAAAAATAGATAAATGGGACCTCCTCAAAAGTAAACACTTTTGCACCTCACAGGACTTTGTCAGAAGGGTGAAAAGGCAGCCAACTCAATGGGAAAAAATATTTGGAAATGACATATCTGATAAGGGTTTAATATCCAAGATATATAAAGAGATGTTACAACTCAACAAT
>JAQZBX010090542.1:0-12499 GCA_029593785.1 Cabassous unicinctus
TTTTTTTGTGTTTTTTTTTTTGCTCATTGTCTGTTTGTTTCTTCTTTAGGAGGCACTGAGAACGGAACCCAAGACCTCCCATGTGGGAGGCGGGCGGGCGCTGAACTGCTTGAGTCACATCTGCTCTCTGCTATTTTTGTTTGTTTGTTTGTTTTTGCTTATTGTTTGCTCATTGTCTTGCTCATTGTTTTTGCTCAATATCTGCTCATTTTCTGCTTGTTGTTTGTTTGTCTTCTTTAGGAGCCACCGGGAACTGAACCCAGGACCTCCCACGTGGGAGGTGGGCACTCAACTGCTAGAGCCACATCTACTCCCCTCTTGTTTCTTAATAAACTCTTTACTCCCTTGCCTACTCTATGGTGTACCCTTAAATTCTTTTATGCGACGTAGCCAAGAACCTAGAAGTCCAGAACCCAGAGCATTCTGCTAACAAAAGGACCATATACTTGTCCTTTGACTTTTGGCCAGGACGCCACTCTCTTTTGGGGTTCCTCCTACCTAATGGCCCAGTCCTTCTTAATCTCCTATACTGACTCTGTTCCTGACCTCTAAATGTGAGGGGTCCAGGCACCAGCTGGTAATATAACAACCAGCTCTATAGAGGGACAAAAGCCCTGAAGTGTAGTGTTTGCCAATTTTTGTGCTGTAAATATTCCCACTATGGCTGATTTTAAGCTATTAACATGTCGTCACTGAATGGGGAGCTGGGAAGAGATGTGCACAATCAGTTCTCACTAGGAGGCTGTTCCCAGGGTTTCGTACCTAGCCCTTTTATTTACGGTTATGACCTAGATGAGCTCACTAAATACCATGATTTTAAATGCCATCCATCTGCTGATGAACCCCAAATTAGATCTAAGCCCCAACCCATTCCCATTTGCACATATTCAGATCCAACAGCCAACGTGACATATTAATCTGGATGTTCAATAGGTGAATGAGACTTAAGAACTAAAACAGAACTCTTGATTTCACTCCAGCTCACCTCCCCATTTTGCCAGTCTTAGAAAATGGCATCATCATTCACCCATTTACTCAAGTCTAAAACCTCAGAATCCTCCTTGACTTCTGTCTTTCTCTCACAGACCACATCAAACTTAGTAGCAGGCCTTATTAGCTGGGACTTAAAAACCCATCCCAAATCTCACTGTTGTACGTCCACCACCTCCAACCTGTGCCATGTAGTCCAAGCATGAGTTCTTTCCTGTGGTGGCATCCCTGCCTCCACTCTTGTCCCTCCTTAGTCAATTCTCTCCATGGCAACCAGAATGTGACTTTAAAATGTAAAGCACATCCCATTACTACCTTGCTTAAATTCCTCCAATTAGCCTTCCATCACACTCAAAATTCAAACACTGCCTTCCCCGTAAGGCTCTACTAGCTCATTTGACCCTTGTTAGTTCCCCAGTTTTAGCTCTTTTCACTCTGCCATCTTCTTACCTGCTTGCTGTTATCAACACACTAAGCTTGTTCCAGCTTCAGGACTTTTGCATTTGTTTCTCCTGCTTTGAAAGCTCTCCCTGAAGCTTCCATTCCCCATCTTCACATTGTTTGTTCACCTCACTCAGGTTTTTAATCAAATGAAAACTCTTCAGAGAGGCCCTCCTTGACTAACACAACCCCAGAGCCCTTCTCACCCCAAACCCACAACACTGTACCTCTCTATCCTCTTTCTATGCTTAATTTTTCTTCATAGCACTAAGTAAAATAAAACGGCCACCTGCACTGGGCGTTGCCAGGATAAGGCCCCTTTCCAGGGAAGGGCTTTTCCAGAAGACAAAACAATTGATCTGAGCTTTTTCCAATAAAATGAACACACCCTATACAGTTGCTGATAAGCAACACCTGGTGATAAAACTAGTTTTAGTCCAGTGCAGACAGCTTTTCAGAATGGACAAGCACACCATACTAATCAATGTATATCTGCTCCCTACTTCATAAGACTCTTTTATGTAAAATGGAAACTTAACGTCAGCCAGTCAGAACATTTCCTCACTTGTTTCCGAGCTGGCCCTATAGGAGCTTCCTCTTTCCACCCCCTTGGTGGAGCTCCCTTCGACTTTCTGAATGGGATGCTGCCCGATTCATGAATAACTCAATAAATTGCATGAAAAGTATTTCTTTTATCAGCACTTACCTCTACTTGATTTGTATTGTTTAGTGATTTGTTTCCATGAGGGCAGATATTTATCTTGTTAACTGTTGTATTCCTATCACCTAGAAAGGTGCTTTGCTTAATAAACAGTATGTGCTTAGCAAATACTTGATGAATGAATAAATATTATAAAAAGTGAAACCATCTATTCCTATACAACTTACTGTCTGCATCAGGGGTTAGCAAATTTTTCTGTAACAGGCCAGTCAGTACATACTTAAGGCTTTGTAGGCCATAGTGTCTGTCACAACTAGTCAACAGATGTGGCTGTTTCAATAAAACTTTATATTTACAAAAACAGGCTACAGGTCACATTTAGCCCTCGGGCTGTAGTTTGCCAACTTCTGATCTACATTAACATAACTGTACTATTTGGCTCTCTTCATTAACATGATCTTACTATTCCACTGTCTTCATCACTATGACTTTTCTGTTCCAGGGAACTCTTGCTCAGGAAGATACTGATGCTGAGCAAAAGCAGGTTCCTTCCTCCCAATGCACTTTAAAAACCAATTCCTGAGACCCTGGGGCTTCAAAGACAGAAAGAGTTTATTTGTTGTGCAGCAAAAGAGAACAGTTGCCTTAACAGCCCAAAAACTGTCTCTTGGAATTGCAGTAATCCTGATATTTTTATACTATCAGGCTTAGAAGTTTATGGTAATGAGTAATTGGGGTAGAACTGGCATAGGTTCTTTCATTAATAAACACTAAGGGTTTGAACAGGATGGGGGTTGGGTACCAAACCGGGGTGCGTCACAAGGCTATTCCAATCACAAGACAATCATCAGAAATCAAGGCATCTGGGATAGGGGGTTACAGAACAAAGGGCAGTGCTTTATTTTGCCAAAGGGCTGCCAATGCAAAGTACCAGAAATGGGTTGGCTTTTATAATGGGAAATTTATTTGGGGGAAAGCTTACAGTTCCCAGGCTGTGAAAGGTCCAAATCCAGGCATCAGCAGAGATGCTTTCTTACCAAAGTCAGCTACCAAGTGGTAAAGCAAGATGGCGGGGGATCTTTGCCTAGGTCTCTGCCTTCCCCTCCAGAATCTACTCGTCTCCTGGAGCTCAGCTGTGGGCAACCAGGCATAGGGCTTGTCTCTTTTCAGGCCTCCTCTATCAGTCTCAGGTGCTCCACTTTCTTCCCAAGTTCAGTTGCAAGCTATCAGGCATATGGCTCATCTCTCCTGGGCCTCACCTTTTTGAGCCTCTCTGAGGCTTCTCTCCTTGCAGCTCAGCTGTGGATGAAACTGGAACCCTTTCCCTCACATTGCAGGATCAAATATGGCAGCTTCCTTTTCCTCTGTCTTTCTCTCTCTGTGTGTCTCCGTTTATATCAGACCCAACCTGAGTCACAACTCACTGACATAATCTAATCAAAAGGGTCTCACACCCACAGAAATGGATTAGCTCTCTTTTTGGAATTCATAAAAGAACTTCAAATTGTCACAAAGTTACAAGGTTTTTTATATGGATATTAAAGAGAGGGTGGAATAGTAACCCTTTCAATAGAAATGTTCAATACAAAGGTAAGATCAACCTGGAATAATCATCATAATATTGGTCTTAATTGGAAATGACTATATACAAAGGTAAGATCTGTCTGGAATAATCATCAAAATAGCAGGTAGAAAAGACCATATACAAAGGTAAGATCTGCCTGGAACAGTCACCACACTGGCACACTTTTAGTTGGAAACGACCATTTACAAAGGGTAAGGCCTGTCTAGCCACTTCCAGTAATTTCAGATATTAACCTTTGTCTATTTTATAATACACTGGAAGTAAAAGGCATCTATATAATGCTTCAGTAATCATAATTATTTGTTAATTCTTAACTACTCTTGGTTACAATAGAAGTTGTAAACAACTTTGGAAAAACCCGTTTGAACGGATATCTGACTATTAAACAGCATCAAAAGACTTCCTTTCCAAGACTCTTCAAAACTCTTACCTCAAAACCCTTGCCTGAGTGAGTCCACCAATTTTAACTACCATACCCAATTGTAATCAAGCCCCTGCATTGAAAAACTACCTTAAGCCAGACCCCCAAACCTCATAAATATCCCACTTGTCTCTCTCTCCCCTGGGAAAAGGTGCTAAGACTGTCAAGGTAATGATCTTTCTGATTGCAGTCAACAATAACCTCAGCGGTGTTTGCTGTCATTTTCAAGGTATCATCCATAATGAAAATTAATCCCAGAGGAATTTATGATGTTGCTTCTATTAGAGGATTTCTTGGCTCCCAATTAAAGGACATAATTCATTCATTTATTCATTCTTTCAATAAATATGTATTGGGGGCTTATGACGTATCTACCCTTATACCAGCTAGTCTTGATATGGGTGTATTTCAGTACAAATTAGGCAACTTTGCTTTACGTAAATATGATAGAAAAAGGCAATCTTTTTCCACATTGATTAATGACTTTCGTGTTTACTTTTTGGGGGGCTTTTAAAAAACTGTATCACCAGGGATTCTGACAGGAAAAAATGCTCCTTAAAAATGAGGGCTTGATAAACAAAATGTGGTATGTACACAATGGAATATTATCCTGCAGTAAAAGAGGAATGAAGTTCTGATACATGCTATAACATGGATGAACCCAGAAGACATCAAGTTAAGTGAAATAAACCAGATACAAGAAGACAAATATTGTATGATCTTGCTTATGTGAAATATCTAGAATAAGCAAATCCACAGAGATTGTACAAGGGAAGTAATTGCTTATGGGTCCAGAGTTTCTGTTTGAGGTGATCAAAAAGTTTGGGTGATGGATGTTATTGATGGTAGCCCAATATTTTGAGTGTAGTTAATACCACTGAATTGTACACTTGCAACTGGTTAAAATGGGAATTTTTTTTAGGAGTTACTAGGGCTTGAACCTAGGACCTAGTACATGGGAAGCAGGCACTCAACCACTTGAGCTACATCCACTCCCTGGAAATTTTGAATTGAATATAGTTACTACAATAAAAAGTTATAGATCATGGAACACTCTGCAGGCAAAAAAAAAAAAAAAGTTAAAGAACAAAAACCAAACAAACAAAAAACTTAAAAAAACAACCACCACGAGGTTTTTGTCTGTAGCATTTGCCTTGCCTTGGGCTTTTCATATCTTTTTCTCCAGTCTTCTAAATTCACCAATGCAGGAGCCTGAGACTTGTGGTGCATATGGCCAAGAGTTCTTGGGAGGAGTGCCAGGCAGGGCTGAAACACCAACCTTTTAACCATAACTACTGGGGTGGGGAGGGGAGAAGGGTCCTCCCTGCATTCATCGTCCATAAAAACTCTGGAATTTACTTGAACAAAGAGCTCATTGAGAGCTGACAGTTCTGCTACAGCCATTCCCTTATTCCCATGGAGAAAGCATCAGAAAAACCAGCTGTCGTGCTTGCGCCATTTTTGCAAAGGCTGTGTTGGAAAGTCTGGGCCTTGAGTAATCAACAGGCCTGGCTTCACCAAGGGGTGGAGGCAAGAGCCCAAGACGCCAGTCTGGGCCTAACTCTCCCAAATGAGGTAAATCACTGAACCACCCAGGACCCTGGTCTTTAAAATGCAAATGGCAAAAAAGTAGCACCTCTCCTATAGGGGATTCTGCTAATTAGATGAGAAAGTGGAGATGAAATTGTTGCGCAAATTGGGAATCTCTTCACAGATGCCAATCATTATTATTATTTCATTAAGGCAGTGGTTAGAGTTTAATTTTAGCAGGTCTACAAAGGAACGCCCACCCCACCTCAACACCTCAAAATCTTTCCTTTTTGTTTTTTGTGCTGAGAAATTCTGTCAATAGAAAGGCAATCTTTGTTGTCCTCTGTCCTCTCGTCTTGTTTCGACTCTTTTAAAATGCAAGCATTGCCCAGAAGGGAAAATGCATCAAAGTAACCCATACTAAAACCCATGTGGCTTCCCAAATGCTTTCTTTCTCTCAAGAGGGATCAAGTGGCTAAGGATGGCTCATGAGAAAAAAAAATACTAAAAAGTTGGGAAGAGTCATTTTCAAAAGAAGGAATGCCACTGAGTAACATGATTGTAATAGCCTCAGAGTGATAAGGATCAGTGGTTTTTGAAGTGAAATCTTATGCAGGTGCTTTTTATATTAAAAACAAAAACAAACAAAACCAGAGGAGGTGGCCCAGAGTCTCACCCACCTTCTCACCTCACTTTCATGCCTCTACGGCCCAAAGACCCTTCCGAGGATTCCCAGGGTCTCAAGGAACATGATTTGAAAACCCTTCCTAGCTTAGCCTCCACATTGTACAGGTGAGGTGAAGTGGCCTCCCTGAAGAGGGATGGGAATATAGCTACTCTCCCAATCACCTGCTCATGGCTCTCTGTAAGAACAAAATTATAATAATGAACATTTATTGAGATCTTACTATATGCCAGGGTCTTGGATAAATTATGTCCATTATCTTATTTAATCTCCAAAACAACCCTGTGAGGTAGGTACTATTTTCCTTCCCATTTTACAGATGAGGAAACTGTGGCTTAGGAAGGGTTAGAAACTTGACCAGGATTCAGACTGAGGCTGCGTGGCTCTAGAGCTCACACTTTTAACCATCATTTTATATTTCTTTCCATTGTATTGTTTGCCCGAAGAAAGCTTATATTTGTCTTTGGCTGGCCCTTGTTATTACAAGAGTAATTTATAATTTCTGTAGATTATCGATTTGAATAGTCAATAAAGACTTGTTTATAACACATTGTCTTCAGTCTGGTTTTATAGTTTAGCAGAGGGAGGGAGAGTTTGAATTAAAATAGAAAGTTCTTTTATGGGTGTAACAAGTAAGTGAGAGCATACCGTCTTAGGCACATTATGAGGTTCTATTTTCCTCCTGTGTTGCCAACTCTGGGTCATTATTTTTTTTCTTCAAACCTAGCATAAGCTTATTGAGTAAAAGAAGAGGGGAAAAGTTGACATAATTGCACCAAACAGAATACCCCACTTTAAAATCTGAAATTCAGATGATAGAATTACTTTGCAAAGTAAAATAAAATTAAATGACTTATTAAAACACACACACACACACACACACACACACACACACACACACAGACTTAGCTCATCCCAGAAACTTTTAAGTGATCTTTAACAGAGAGAAAGAAAAGGAAAGTAACCAAATTAATGACGGTCTTCCTTCAGTTAAAATGGTGCCAAAGTGAAGTGAAAACTATTTAATTCTCACACTGGCAGGAACAGATAACTATTTTCATATTAGACACCGGCAAAGTCATCATTCACTTGGTTTTGACAGCTACAACCTTATAAAAATAATTGTATTTTAGAGCTCTGAGAATCCTGCCCAAAGATGAGCCAGTCTCCCTTAGAGATAGAAAGATGGAAAAACGGAGCAACTGATGGGCAACAGCTCTTGCTGGTATTAATGGTTTGCTTGTCTCATTCCGTCCATTTGCAAGAGCTCTTGTATGTTACAGACCTAGTGCTTGGCATTGGCTTTACACATTTTTTTGAACCATACTTTTTGTCTGTTGATTTTGTACCTGGCACATTTTTCAGATAACGGTGTTTTATTAATGTTCAAGTCTGTTTTTTAAAAAAATAGCTTCTGGGATTCCAGTCTTGGTGAAAAAAGATATTCCTCTAGGTTGTACATGCCCTAGGTTTTCTTACACCATATTTATTGTTTTGTTTTATATTTGAGTTCTTCATTCTTTATGCAATTTGTAACATTTTGTACTGTGTGAGATAGAGGTCCACTTTTATTTTCCTGTAGTGACTTGGCAGTTGTGCTAGCATCATTTATTAAATAACCTGTTTCTTTTCTCCTTGAGTTGAAATACACTTGTGTCAAGTGTTACAATTTCATATATACTGAGATATCCTTCTGTTATTTTTGCTCTGTTCCACTGATCTATTTATTTCTATATAATGCTATACTGATTTAATTTTAGTCTTTATAATGTGCTCCCTGTCCCCACTTACCCCCACTGCCCCTTTTCATACATTCTTGGCTGTTCTTGGGCATTTATTCTTCCATAAAATTTTTAAAGAATCCTACTGGTGTTTCCGGAAGGCTGAATAATGGCCACCGAGTATACCTAAGTTGTAATCCCTGGAATCTGTGACTATTACTTTGTATGGCGAAAGAGACTTTGCAGATGTGATTAAGTTAAGGTTCTTGAGATGGGGAGATTATCCTAGATTATCCGGATGGGCCTGAGTTAAACACAAAGATCCTTAAAAGAGAGATGCAGGAGAAGTCAGAGTCAGAGGAGAAGGCGATGATGGAAGCATAGATCGGAGTGAGGGGCTTTGAAGATCGAGGAAGGCGCCACAAGCCAAGAAATACAGGCAGCTATTAGAAGCTGAAAAAAGCAAGGGAAAAAAGCAAGGAAAAGCCTTCCCTGAGAGCCTCCAGAAAGAAAGCCCTGCAAACACCCTGACTTAAGTGGAAACTGATTTTGGACTTTTGACCTCCAGAATTGTAAGAGAATAAATGTGCTGTTTTAATCCACTAAATTTGTGCTAATTGGTTACAGCAGCAATAGGAAATAATATAGTATTGCAATTGAAATTGCATTAAATTTGTATATTAATTTTGTGCAAACCAACATTTCTATGGTATTAGTTTTCTCATCCAAGAATGTAGTCTATCTTTTCTGTCTATAAGGCACTCAGATCCTGTTTTATTTTCTTCAGTAAAATTTTAGTTTTTTTTTTTTTTTTTCCATATGGGTTTTGTTTCTTTCTTGCTAAATTTATTCTGATATATTTTATGCCCAGCTATTGTTATGAATGAAATGTTTTCCACTTCTATGTAATTTATTGTTAGGATAGGGAACAAATGATTGATTTTTAAATATTTATTGTTTATCCAACCATGTTACCAAATTCTCTTATTACCTGGTAGTAGCTATTACTAGTCTCTTGTTTTCTGTTTTTGTTCTTGTTGTTTTCTAGGAATACAATCACACCACCAGCAAAAAGAGAGTTTTATTCTTATTTTCAACTGTTAAGTGAGTTATTTTATTTTGTTGTGTTAATGCATTTGAGACCTATTCCAAGTCAAGGGTTACTCATAATGATGGCGGAAAGCATCCCTGTGTACTTTCTGTTTAATTAAATGGTTTTAGCGTTTTACAGTTAAGGATACTATTTGCTGTTGGTTTAGTAAATAGCGTTTATTATATTTATTATATTATATATTATTATTAATTTGTTTAATTCTTATTTTACTCATTAGGAATGGTTGTCATTTTACTACACAAATTTTTAGTTCTGAAGATATGATCATACGGGTTTCCTCCTTCACAGTATTGCTGTAATAGATGGCGTTGATAGACTTCCTGGTACTGAGCCCTCCTTGATTTTGTAGAAGTTGTGGCCTACCATTTTTTTGATACATGACTGGGTCCTATCTGCTAATGTTTTACTTAGACTTCTTGAATCTATATTCATAAGTGAGAGTGTCTCTAATTTTCAATTTTGTTTTATCCTCATCAGGTTTAAGTATATTGACTTTATCAAATGAATTGGAAGTTTTTCATCCATTGCTTTTTAAAATAGTAGTTTAAATAAGGGTAGTGTTGTCAATCATTTAAAGGTTAGATAAATTCATCTAGAAATTCATGGTCCTGGTGAATTTTGAAACACATTTCCCTCCTCTTCCCACCTACCTTCTAATTGTTAGGTTTTTCTGACATCATTTAGTGTTTCCATTCTAAACTAACATTTGAATTATTCTTCTAATATAAATCTTCCATTTCAAGAGTCCTTATTTAGACTTAATTTACCCATCTTGAGTCAGAATTTATTTTTCTATTTATGCATTATATTTGTGTGTGCGTATATGCGTGTGTGAAGGTTCATTGCTTACAAATCACTTCTCTTTTGAGATTTATATTCTGATTCATTTGGTGTTGATTAGGCTTTTCCTAAGCATTTTTCTCAAATGGGGTACATTGCTAATATACTGCTATAGTATTTCCTCCTTCACAGATTGCTGATATGATGACTGTGTATGGAATTCTGGATAGCAGAATTCCCAGTATTGTGTAACACTATTTCACTGTTTTCTGGCTTCCAGTGTTGTAGATGTGAGGTTTGAAGTGATGTCTATCTGATTGTTCTCCTCTTGTAGGTAACTAGCTGATTCTTTCTGGAAGCTTGTAAGATCATATCCTTACCCTTAGCATTCAAGAATATTATCAATATATGGCTAAATGTGTGTCTTTTCTCAACAGTACTGTCTTGAACATGGTGAGATCCCTCACCCCCAACCCTATCTTCAGATTCAAGTGTTCTTCTGCTATTTGTTTAATTATTGTACATCTTCTAACTATTATTCTTTTTTCTAGAATTCTACTTAAGTTCTCTGATCCCCTCCATCAAGCTCATTATATTTTCCCCCATGATTTTATCTAATTATATTTTTCTTCTGTGTTTTAAAAATAGTTGATTTGTCATTCGTTCAACATATGCTTATTGAGTGTCTGACAGATATTGGGGTTACAGCAGTGAGCAAAGCATAAAAAGCCCCTGCCCTAATTGTACTTACATGCAAGTGGGAGAAAGACAGATTAAAAAAACAAATAAACAAATAAATACATATTAGGTCAGGTTGTCCAAGGTTAACGGACATTGAGCAAGACTGGGGACAGAGTCATGGGGAAGGATGATATTTTAGATGTATTAGAGGTTAGAGTCCCTCTGTGATATATTTGAGCAGAGACTGAAGAGTGTAGCAGTAGATATCTGGAAAAGTACATTCCAGGCAGAAGAAATAGCTTACGCAAAGGGCCTAAGGTGGAAACTTGTTTCCTGTTGGGAAACCGGTCACCTGAGCAAGCTCTGCACAAATAAATGGTTATCTATGACAGAAGACAGCCTAATTTACAAAGCTTTATGAATTTCAAGGAAAATATGCATCGTAAGAGAATACATAGATATTAAAACAAAAACAATGTATAAAATGCAAGCTTACAAGAAAAAGTAAACATGAAAACTTAATTTCTGATTATGCAAATATTGCTGTATCACCATTAAGGAAAAATAAAATATTCCTCATTAAGGGTCTAAAATCTATGAGACAAACCTAAAAATGTAGTCAAGGCATTTATTTTTTAATAACAGTTTTACTGAAGTAAAATTCACATAATGCTGCTAGGAACATTCATGTACAAGTTTTTGTTTGGACATACATTTTCAATCCTCTTGGGTATGTTCCCAGTAGAATCGCTGGGTAATTTGTTAACTCTATGTTTAACTTCCTGAGGAACTGTCAAACTGTTTTCCAAAGTGGCTTCTCCATTTTACTTTCCCACAGGCAGTGTATGAGAGTTCCCATCTCTCCATATCCTTGTCATTGTCTGTCTTTTAAATTATATCCATGCTAGTAGGTGTGAAGTGGAGCTGAAGCATCTTTTGCACACTGATTTCAACAACAAAGTTTGTGCAGAAATGTCTTCTCTAATTTCACAGAGTACTCTGAAAAGAAAGGAGTGACAGTCTGTCGTTTGATCACCTTTTGAACTTTTGTAGTCTTGAATGCCATCTGTTGTTGTTTTTTTATAACAGCTTTATTGCCATAACTCACATACAATAAAATTCACCCTCTTAAAGGGTACAATTCAGTGGGTTTTAGTGTATTTACAGTGTGGTGCAATCATCATTGCTATCTAATTTTAGAATATTTTATCACCCCCCAGAAGCAGCCCTGTTCTTATTAGTAGTCAGTCTCCATTCCCCATTCCTTCCAGCCCATGGCAACCATTAATCTACTTTCTGTCACTATAGATTTGCCTATTCTGAACATTTCATATAAATGGAATCATACAATATGTGGTCTTTTGTGTCTGGCTTCTTTCATAAGCCAGACTTAGCATATTTTCAAGGTTCATCCATGTTATAACACAGTAAACAGTAATTCATTCCTTCTTCCATTCTTCTTTTTTTTTTGAAGTACTGGGGCTGGGAATTGAACTAGGGACCTTGCATGTGGGAAACGGGCGCTCAACCACGGAGCCACATTCGCTCCCCTGAGTTATTTTTTACTGTCAATTTGCTTGTTATTTGTTTTGTTTTTTTGCTTTTAGGAGGCACTGGGAATCGAACCCGGGACCTCTCATGTGGGAAGCAGGTGCTCAACTGCTTGAGCCACATCTCCCCTCATTCCTTCTTTTTTTTAAAAAAGATTTTTTATTCCCCCCCACACACTTGTTGTTTGCACTCTCTGTCTGCTCTTTATGTCCATTCGCTGTGTGCTCTCTGTGTCTGCTCGTCTTCTCTTTTAGGAGGCAATGGGAACCGAACCTGGGACCTCTCATGTGGGAGAGAAGTGCTCAATCACTTGAGCCACCTCTGCTCCCTGCTTTGTTG
>JAQZBX010090543.1:0-12499 GCA_029593785.1 Cabassous unicinctus
ACCTTGTTATTGCTTAAATGCCTTTCGTCTCAATCAGTTCTCCTGAACTTCAGCTGACCTGCAGTCCTGTGGACACAACATAAACGCTTACTGTTGTGCAGCACTGAGAATTTTAAGTTGGTTATGCAGCAAAAGCTGAACAATACAGAAATTGGTTCTACAAATCAGGTTCTGCTGCCACAAAAATAAAAATATCACACTGGGTTTGGAATCAGGCTATGGATGGTGAGGAAGCAGATTTAAAATGCTGTAATAGGGAAGCGGGTTTGGCTCAATGGATAGAGCTCCCGTTTACCATATGGGAGGCCCCGGGTTCGCTTCCCGGGGCCTCCTTGTGAGGGCAGGCCAGCCCGCGTGGCGCGGTGGGCTGATGCAGCGGGACCTCACGGCAAGGGGGAGATAGGCAAACATGGAGAAAACACACAGTGAATGGACACAGCAAGCACAAGCAGCAAGGGGGGGATAAATAAATAAATAAATAAATCTTAAAAAAAAAAAAAGAAGCTGTAATAATGGCAACCCTGGTTGTGTACAGGTAAAAATTTCCTAAGAGTGTGTGGCAATTTGAAGCTTTTGTGGATCTCCACAAATCCTGTTCTTAAAGCTAACCCATTCCTGTGAGTGTAAACAAACTTATTGTAGGTGGGACCTTTTGATTAATTTACTTCAGCTATTGGCCTTTGATTAGATTTTATGATCCAAGGTCAGTCTTAATCCTCTTACTGGAGTCCTTTATAAATATAGGAATAAAAAGCTGCAGACAAAGAAAAAATCCCAGAAGGCCCTGGGAGCTAGAAGCTGAAATCACAGAACACAGAAGCTGAGAGGAGCCACTTTAGTCAGAAGCAATGAGACCCAGAGGAGAGGGAAAAGACAAGCAGATGACACCATGTGCTTGATCCCATAGCTGCAACTCGGGGAGAATGGACCACCTGATTATGCTTTGATCTCAACACTTTCACGGCCTCATAACTGTAAGCTTTTAACCTAATAAATCTCCATTATAACAACCAACTCATTTCTGGTATATTGCCCCTACTATCTTTTAGCAAACTAAAACACATGGTCGCTTGCTGAAAAGGGACAGCAGCAAAAAATGAACAGTTTTGTACCATTGCAGGAGTATATTGAAAGGCAATATTGAGTAAAGGAAGAAAGAGAAGATTTTGGAATCAAGTGAGGTGACCCAACAGCACAACTCTTAACCAGCTCCCACCTTGAAGAAGCCATGATGATGGACCCACCCTTCTCTGAGAATTCTCACAGTTTTCCCCAAATCTGGAGAGAAACAAACTGAGTGGGAACACTGCATTTCCCCTCTCACTGGTGGATAGGAGACTTAGCTGAAGGGGGAAGTGGGACAACCACAGGAATTGACCAATGGCAATGCCCAGCCTCTGCTAGCCACCCCAAGACGTTGGGAAGATTGGAATACAGTGCCAATTCCTTGGGCAGGTGTGGCTAGATGAAGGCCACAGATGAGCACATGGGCACAGGCTGGAATCCAGCCCCACAATCCCTCTAAGCAGATGCCTGTATGCAGGGCATGACTGTTCAAGAATATGTGGCAGCCCTCATGGGGCATCTTTGACTGGACTCAAAATCCCAGGGCCATGTGCTGTGAAAGGAGGGGGTCATGGCAGAGAACAACCTCCTATGGTTTAAGGAAATTGAGGCTTCCCAGGTCATGTAACCCAGCACATCCATCTCTAGTGTTTACTCCAGAAAACCTCTCCTTTCTGGGCTTTAGGGTGTCCTGGACAGTGACGTCATATCGGCATTGTGTGAGTCCTCACCTGGATGACCATCGAGGCTAAAGCTAGACTGGGAGTTTCCTTTCCCTGCTGCACGAGGGTCTGCATGAGGTCTCTCTGGCTCCTGATCTGGTGCCCAAGTGCCAAGAGTGCTGCCATCTAGCAAGTCCACACTCTCTGGGAAACCCCACACCCAGAAGGCCAGCAGCATGCACCCCTTGCCTGAAACCCCAGGAGAGGGATTGAAGTCCACAAGTTAGTCTGAGTAGAAATCTCAGGAACAAGGTTGTGCATGCCACCAAGACTGTGATAAAGAACCTTTGAGGTCAATAAGGGGGATTGCTGCTGGCCAAGGAACAAGGCTGAGGAGCCTGAACAGAGACTCTAAAGGAGCCTAATGCATGTCTTCAGGGGCCAGGTGATGGCCTATCAGCCAGGGAGGAAGAACAATCCATTCCTAAAAGAGTCAAGAATGAATGCAAGGAGAAACAGCCAGAAAAGATTTAATCTTTTATCAAGATTAAATCCCAATAGACAGGATGGGGAGCAGAATGCACACAACCAACATGCAGATTATTGAGTGATAAGTTCAACATGTGGAACTCTCCTGAATACAGCACAAAACAGCACACTTGGAAAGTTAAGAAGTATATGAAGGTGGAGGATCCGGGAAAATGGCATCATTGTAGGTAAGCATTGCCAAGCTTTTTCACAAAAAACAGCCAAGAAAGGGCAAAATCCTCCCTGAGTGAGCTGTTTTGGGAATCCACAGAACAGGAGGCTTTAGGACATCGATCTGGAGGGAGCTGGACAAAGAGATAAAGAGCCCAAGGGAAAACCAAAACATAGACAACTGCAAAGATATAGAATAAGAGGAACCAAGTATCAAAAATTAACTTTGGGAAGCAGATGTGGCTCAACCACTTAAATACCCACCTACCACAAGAAAACAAGCAGATGCCTGCACCCGCTGCAAAGAGAGCTAGATGCCCACACCCTGTATCAATGAGCAGATACCTAAATGAGAAGATGCCACAAGCCAGCAGACGCTGTAGCCACAGGGAGCAGATGTGGCTCAGGCCATTGGGCATTCACCTCCCATATGGGAGGTCTCAGGTTTAGTTCCCAGTGCCTCATGGAGAAGGCAAAAGCAAAACAATGAGCAGACAGATAAGAGAACCATCAGGGGTGGGGGTGGGGAATAAATTGAATAAATAAATACATAAAGAAAGAAAGAAAAATAAAATAACTCTTTTTAAAAAATTAACCTTACCACACACAAAGAAGCAACAAAATAAAATCCTAGTGTAGAAAGAGAAGCTAACCAACAAAATAAATCCATCAAGATAACAGATATCCAGATACCAACAAAAAATTACAAGCCATACTAAGAAAAGGAAGACATGATTCAGTCTAATGAACAAACTAAAAAACAAGAGGAGATGCAGAATGTGGAACAAGTAATCAAGAATGTCCAAACAAATATCATGAATCAACTTAATGAAATGAAGGAAGAGATAAAGGATATTTAGAGGACACAGGGGGAACATACTGAACAAATTGTAAACATACATAAAAAGATAATGGATGTGATGGTGATGAATGGCAAAATGCAAGAAGTCAAAAATACACTGAAAGCACATAACAGCAGATTTAAACAGGCAGAGGAAAGAATGAACGATGTGGAAAACAGTACAGATGAAACCAGACAGATAGTAGAACACATAGAAAAAAAGATAGAAAAAATCCAGCAGGGACTTAGGGATTTGAATGACAACGTGCAATGCTGAAAAATGTGCATTATAGGCATCCCAGAGGGAGAAGAGAAGGGAAAGGGGGCAGAAGGAGTGTTGGAGGAAATAATGGCTGAAAATTTCCCAACTCTATTGAGGGACATGGATGTACATGTCAAGGAAGCGCAGCGCACCCCAAACAGTATAAATCCTAACAGGCCCACCCCAAGACATGTACTTGTCAAATTTTCCAATGCTCAAGAAAAAGAGAGAATACTGAAAGCAAGAGAAAAGAGATCCATCACATACAAGGGAAGCTCGATAAGATTAAGGGCTGATTTCTCATCTGAAACCATGGAGGCAAGAAAGCAGGGGTATGACATAGTTAAGGTGCTAAAAGATAAACTTCCAGCCAAGAATTCTTTATCCAGCAAAGCTGGCATTCAAAAATGAGAGAAGGAATTCAAAATATTCACAGATAAACAGAAATTAAGAGAGTTTGTCAATAAGAAACATGCCCTTCAAGAAATACTAAAGGGAGTTCTGCAGATTGAAAGGAAAAAACAGGAGAGAGAGAGTTAGAAGAGAATGTAAGAATAACTAAAGAGGTAAAAACAGAAATAAAAACAACATATGGCATACATAAACCTAAAGAAAATATGGCTAATGTAAGTAATTCTTTGACAATAATAACATTGAATGTTAATGGATTAAACTCTCCAATCAAGAGACACAGATTGGCAGAATGGATAAGGCAATATGACCCATCTATATACTGTCTACAAGAAACTCAACTTAGACCTAGTGACAAAAGGAGGCTGAAAGTGAATGGTTGGAAAACAATTTTACATGCAAACAATAATCAGAAAAGGGCAGGAGTAGTTATACTAATATCAGACAAAATAGAATTTAAATGCAAAATTATTGTAAGAGACAAAGAAGGACACTATATATTAATAAAAGGGGTAATCTTCTTTCTATCAAGAAGAAAGAACAATCATAAACATTTATGTACCTAATCAGGGCATCTCAAAATACATGAGGTAAGCATTGGAAAAACTAAGTGTAGAAATAGATGCCTCTAGAATTATATTGGGGGACTTTAATACACCATTATCATCATTAGACAGAATATCTCAACAGAGGATCAATAAAGAAACAGAGACCTTGAACAATACATTAGAAGATCTGGACCTAATAGTCATATACAGAACATTACATCCAAATACAGGGGGATATACATTCTTCTCGAGCGCACATGGATCATTTTCCAGGATAGACCACATTCAGGAAGATTGAAATTCCACAATGGAATGAAGCTAGAAATCAGTAAGGGGCAGAGAAGCAGATCAGGCACAAAGATTTGGAAGTTAAACAACACAGTCTTAGACAATCAGTTGGTCAAGGAGAAATTTGCAAAAGACATCAGTAACTACCTTGAAACAAACGAAAATGACAACACAATGTATCAAAACCTGTGGGATGCAGCAAAAACAGTGCTGAGAGGGAAATTCATAGCCATAAATACCTACATTAAAAAAGAAGAAAGAGCTAAAATCAAAGTCCTAACTGCACACCTGGAGGAATTAGAAAAAGAACAACAAACTAAACCCAAAGCAAGTAGAAAGAAGGAAATAACAAAGATTAGAGCAGAGCTAAATGAAATTGAAAATAAGAAAGCACTAGAAAAAATAAACAAAACCAAAAGCTGGTTCTTTGAGAAGATTAATAAAATTGACAAACCCTTAGCTAGAACAAAGAAAAAAAGAGGGAAGATATAAATACATAAAATAAGAAACAAGGAAGGGGATATCACCACTGACTTCACAGAAATAAAGAGTATCATAAGAGAATACTTTGAAAAATTGTATGCAAAGAAGATGGATAATTTAGAGGAAATGGACAAATTCCTAGAAACACATAAGCAGCCTACATTGATGAAAGAAGAAATTGATGAACTCAACAGAGCAATCATAAGAAATGAGATTGAATTAGTCATTAAAAACCTCCCAACTAAGAAGAGCCCAGGACTAGATGGCTTCACAGGTGAATTCTACCAAACATTCTGGAAAGAACAAACATCAACCCTGCATAAAGTCTTCCAAAAAATAGAAGTGGAAGGAACATTGCCTAACTCTTTCTATGATGCCTATATCACGCTAATACCAAAGCCAAACAAAGCTGCCACAAGAAAGGAAATCTATAGACCAATCACTCTAATGAATCTACATGCTAAAATTCTCAACAAAATACTTGCTAATTGTATTCAACAACACATCAAATGAATTATACACCATGACCAAGTTGGTTTCATTCCTGGTATGCAAGAATGATTCAACATAAGAAAATTAATTAATGTAATACACAACATAAAGAGATCAAAAGAAAAAAAATCTCATGCTCATCTCTATAGATGCAGAAAAAGCATTCAATAAAATACAACACACTTTCCTGATAAAAACACTGCAAAAGATAGGAATAGAAGGAAACTTCCTTAATATGATAAAGGGTATATATGAAAAAGCCACAGCTAACATCATATTCAATGGTGAAATCCTAAAAGCTTTTCCCCTAAGAACTGGAACAAGACAAGGATGCCCACTTTCATCACTCTTATTTAACATTGTGTTAGAAGTACTTGCTCGAGCACTTAGGCAAGAAAAAGATATAAAAGGCATCCAAATTGGAAAGGAAGAAGTAAAAATTTCACTATTTTCAGATGACAAGACCCTATACATAGAAAGCCCTGGGAAATCTATGACAAGGCTTCTAGAACTTATAAATGATATGAATTTAGCAAATTGAGCAGACTCACAGAACTAGAGTCTGGAAGATAGTTTTGTAGGAGACAGAAAAGGAGAAGGTTGTGAGCCAACACCCATATGAGCAAAATCTATGGTAAGGTGGAAGGGTTTAGTTGTGCAGTGGATGGGCATGACAGTGGTGCAGTGATGCTATTGGGTTGGGTGTTGCTGGTTTGTGAGAGGGGGAGGGTGGGGAGGGTGGGTTGGACTGTCCATGGAACTGGGGGGAGGGTTTGGCGAGGGACCAGGTGAACTCTGGACATTTTCAGGCATGTGGTTGAAACTATAATGTTGGGAATGTTATTTTGGCAAATATGGCAGGGGAGGGTTACTGGTTTAGGGTGTTGGATGTGGGGGACATGCAGGACAGGGCACACCTGGAGCAGGCCTCCAGAGAGAGTGTGTGTGTTCATTTTTTCACAATGGGTTGTATCAGTGGGTGGAGACCCAGATAATGAGCGGGAAGGTGTTGGACTCCCAGCCTGGGGAGTCCTGCTATGTTCTCAAATAGAGGGGCAGGAGTCTCTCAAGAGCATAGGCAGTGCCTAATAGGGGAGGACAGGCCAGATGTCAAGCCCTCAATGTTGTTGCAAGTAACTATGAATCTTGTCCTTCAGTGAGTTAATCTTGGTGGTTACCTTGGGTCCTGAGGGGTGGGGGAGGGAGGAATAGAACAGATGGAATATGGGGCATTTTGGGGGCAATGGAATTGTACTACATGATCTTGCAATGATGGATACAGACGAAGTTAAATTTCATCAAAATTTGTAAAAGTGTATGGCCCAAAAGGTAAACCATAATGTAAACCATTGACCATGGTTAATAATAATGTTTCAATATTTGTACATCAATTGTAACAAATGTACCAACCACATGTAAAATGTTATTAATAGGGAAAAAGCGAAAAGGGTAAAGGGGGGAGGATGTTGGGTATATGGGAATCCCATATATTCTGTATGTGACTTTTCTGTAACCTAAAGCTTCTTTGAAGACAAAATGAAAAAAAATAAGACACTGGGGGAATAAATGGAAGAAAATGTCACTGTATGTACAAGACAACAGATCTTACAGTGATGAAAGACATAATGTCAAAAAAACTTTTTTCTTGATTATTTTTTATTATTCCAAATCTTTTTTAAAATTTTTGTATTTTATTTCTTATTTTTAAAACTATCATTATGGGGGAGCACATGTAGTTCAAGAAGTTGATTGTCAGCTTCCCATGTATGAGGTCCCGGGTTCGATCCCCGGTACCTCCTAAAAACAAAAAACAAAACAATTTAAATATTCAAAGTGTTATGACAGGAAACTCTCACAACTCAATAAGAAGAAAAGGCAGCAATAAAACTATCATTACTATTTCATTTTCTTATTAATTGTATTTAGTTATTTTGTTGACTTCATTTTTGAGGAAGTTTTGGATCACAAAAGGGTTACAAACATGACAGGGGAGGAGCAATGGTGTGGGGTGTCAGTGATGGGAAAAACATGGGAGAAGGTTCACCTGGGCATCCATATAAGGCATATAAATATGTTCAAGTGTTCACAGGGCATTGTCACGGTGAGTGGAGATTCACACAATAACTGAAAGAATATCGAATTCCCATCCTAGAGAGCTCTGCCACATTCTCTAATGGAACAACAAGAATCCCTGAGTACAGGCACATGACTAGTGAAGGAGGATGGTCCATTGATGGGCCCTTGATATTGATAACTGTACTTATGAACCTTTACTTTTGAAATTGAAACTTAGCCTAGTATTATCGGGTGCCTAAGAGTTACCTCCTCTTTATGGGGAGACCCTGAGCGCTCGGGGCTGACACTGGCTGCAGCTAGTAAGACTCACATTGTCTCACTTCTTCCTCCTTGCTCCCACCTTTCTCCCTCATTCCCAACTCTCCCCATGTTTAACCACCACCCTCTCCCTCCCAGGGTTCTCCCCTTTTCTCTCACCCCTGCTTGCCTGGTTCCACCCTATTTCCTCAGCCCTCAAGAGCCCCAATCTCCTGACTTCAGACCTGGGATGATCAGTGTGAACGCCACTTGCATTTTCAGATGTTGCAGGTTGGGAAATGGCACGATCTGAACCTGACAATAGAGAGAAGGGTCTGAGATCCTGATGGCTTCAGGTCTCCCCCAAGAAGTGGCCTATGGTTGGATATTGCATTCATTCATTCATTGAGCAGTTATTTAGCACCTATTATATCCCAACATTGCATCCTCTTAGGTCTCAAATATGTGAAATTCTCAAGCCCTGCCCTGCAGGACCCAGACAGGGAAGAGACAGTCAACAAACCATTGACTGCATTAGGGCCTGATGAGGACCACAGTGGAGGCCTATAAAAGAGGGTCGGGATTTCCCCGGGTGTAGATCCACAGGGTCACCCCTTTGAACAGCAGGGAGCACAGCTGTGTTGGTCTACAAAGGAGGTTCACATACTTGGGTGTGTCTGAGTTCACTGCTGAAGAAATGCCTGAGGCAGGGGCTGATGGGAGGGGCGACTCGGCACAGCCCACCCTCAGGAGCCCTGCTTTCCTTCCTCTGCAGGGGCTTGGGGATACTCAGAGGGCTGATCCGACCCCTCCTTTGTGTTCTCCTTGCCTAGGGATCTATTGAGATCCTCTGAGGGACACTGGGAGAGGGGTTGGAGAATGGTGGGGGAGGTGGGGAGAATTGGAAGAGACCCAGAATGCTGGCACTTCTGTAGCTGCAGGGCACGCACAGTGGCCTGAGGGGCCCTTGTGTCTTGCTCCTTGTGCTGCTCCCTTTCCCAGCTCCAGGATTCGCATCCCCACCTTACTCGATCCTGGTCCTTGCCCAGCGCCTCCACAAATTTCCACTTGGACAGAGCCACTCAAGTTCTCAGACCCTGTGGTAGCCGCTACCTCACTGTTGGCTGGAGTCGGAGCTGGTCCTGTGACACTCAAGGCCCCAGTGCCCTCCCTGACCAGGGGGTCTTCATGTCCCCCAACACCCGGGCCCTAGAACTCCTCTTTGTGCTGGTCTCCCTCCTTCCTGGGCTCCAGGCCCAGCTCCCCTGGCCTCCAGATGCAGGATCTTCCCTGACCTTTGCAGCACTGGGAACTTCATCCCTCCCCTACACCCCAAACACACTCAGACTGCAGGAGGAGGCTCTCGGTATTAAAAGAAGATGAATAAAGGGCTTTTAAAGGATTTTTTTTTTTGGGTACCGGGGATTAAATCCAGGACCTCATACATGGGAAGCAGGTGCTCAACTACTTGAGCTACATCTGCTCCCCAAGGTATAATTTGCATACGTGATAACGTGTCCATTTTAGCATATGTTTCATTGATTTTTTTTTATTTAAAATTTTTTTTGCATTTGCTTACATAAATGTTAATTTTTAAAATATATGTATATTTTAAAAGATGCTTAGATTACATAAATGTTACACAACAATTACAGGGATTCCCATGTTGCCCTCCTCCCACACCTCCCACAACATCCCACACAGACATCCCTCATCAGTGTGGCACATCACCCGCAATGGACATACACATCCTGGGGCCCTGCCACCAAGCATGGATCATAGTCCACACTGCAGACCACACTGTCTCCCACACAGTTCTGCATGGTATATGCTGATGCAAAATGGCCCACATCTGCTGCCGCAACGTCACTCAGGACAACTCCCAAGTCCCGAAAAAGAACCCGCACCACAACTGCCCTTCCCCTCCCCTCCCCGAAAGCATCCAGTGGCCACTGGCTCCACCTCACTGCTTCAATTTCCTCCATTGCCCGAACCATAACATGTCTACAACAGAACACCACCAAGTCCACTCCAGTCCACAGCTCTTCCCCCAATCCTGAGGAATCTGAGATGGTGAGGTCCACTCCACCCCCAAGTGAGAGTGGGCCCATATCCCATGGATACAGTGGATGGGACTATCCTGCCTGCTGCCGCAGGCTCCCTCCACTCCCCAGGATGGCCGCCGTCCATCACGGTCTCCTTACCAGGTGACCTGGGTGAGTTCATTGAGCTGCAGAGTAGGAGCCGCAGCTCCACCAAGATTCCAGGCACAGCTGGCACACGGGCAGGCCAGAGGCTCCAGTCTCTGGAAGTACACCTACAAACTCTAGCATCACATGTAGGTTTGAATAGAGGGACTGATGGACCATGTGCAGGGAGGACATATTTGAGTCCAACTCTGTCACTCTCAGGAGCACAGATTCCAAAGCAGAGCCCACTGATAAGGCATCAATCTCTGGAGCTATCCCCCCTTATAAAGGACCTGGGTGTCTCCAGAGCCCTCAGGAGCTCCTCTGTGTGGGGTGATATCCACTTTGGTGTTCTATGAGATCCTACTGAGGTGTGCGTAAGCGTTACCTCTGGGATGATTTTTGACAAGTTTATACACCTGTGTGACCACCATCACAGTCAAATTAGAGAACACGTTCATGACCCACAGAGTTGCCATTTCGCCTAAGCCTGGCATCTGTTATCCTTCCCCAGGGATGAGTTGTCCTTCCTGCTGTGCACATGCAGAGGTCCGCACTGTGTGCCCTCTCTATGGTCTGCCTTCCTCTACTCAGGCAATGACGTTACGGACCTGGACAGCTGACAGTTGTCTAGAAACAATGAGCCTCAGAAGCATTGGGAAAGCATGGAGGTGCTGGAGGCCGCAAGGCGAGGCTGTCAGGCAAAGCCTCCACGAGCAGCAGAGCTGGGACCAAGTGCTGCCCCATAACTGGTCAGCTGTGAGACCAGAGCAAGTCATGCAGAGCCTTTGTACTTCAGTTTCATCATCTGTGGAGTCAGGTTCATGTTACCGTTTGTTATTACTACAAGCAGGGAAATGTGGTCTCTAGGATAACTCAGGAGCCAGATTGCTGGAGGTGCTAAACTGGGGAGGGTCTCTCAGCAGCCTGACCAATACTTCTATCTTCAAAGGGACACTTCCTGCACCTTCCCTGACCCACATAACCCACCCCCCATGTCCTCCAACTCCTTCTGTCTTACCCATGGCCCCGTCCCCTTAAATTACTACTAATACCACCCCCCAGGCTCAATGGACTCCTTTTTCCTACAATTCGCCCCCCAACCCCCCAACCCCCATACTCATCCTACCCAAAGGCACTGCTCAGTGACCACTGGGGCAGTGAGTCTGAGAGTGAACCAAAACTGACCCCTGGGTCGTGGCCAGAGGCCTTTCTGCTCAGCACTGGCGAGGCGGCTGCAGGTGGGTCTTCAGAGGCCCGGAGCCGCAGAAGTGGGCCAGCTTCTGCACTGGCCTCCCTCGCCATCTCCTGTGGCCTCAAGGCTCTCAGGGGCAGATGAAGACAGGACAGCAGTGGAGGCCATTTGAGCCTGAGAAGGGACCAGTCTGATCCTGGGGCCTCATGGGTTTTCCGGCCTGCGGGTGTCCTCTCCAGACGGCTCATCACTGGGTGCTTTTGAATGGCCAGACATGGGAGGTTCACATGGTAAGGGAGTTAACCCTGCTCCCCAATTCCACTATCTCTGTCAAGGAGGATCATTGATAAAGTTTACAGCATGCATTTTTCTAATCCCTTTTAAAATAATGCATTTACATGCCATTAAATAGGTGCATATATTGGGATCACCTTGATTTGTTCAACTTCCTGAATCTCAGACTCCCTTCTATGTCAGTACGTAGAGAGGAAACTCACTCATCCTAATAATTAAGTTTGAATGAACTGAAATCCATTTAATGAAAACCAGAGAGGTTCTAATGAGTATTGTTATACACCTTTGTGTCAAGGCTCAGTTGTTGGGGTGCTGTGTCTTTTGAGCCAGGCCTCTGTTCACTCTGGCAGGAAAGACAGGACAGGTCTAGCTTTTCTTTAGGATGGCCTTATTCTCGGGAGCCATCCAGGTGCCTGCATCATAACTGCCCTTGTGACATCATCACCTGCTCTCACCTCCACTCTCCCTGCTGGGGCCACAGCTGGAGGCGCGCAGACCTGAGGGGCATGGAACCATCTTGCCCCTCACTATGGGTAATTTAGTAGCTGGCAGACATGAGGGTTTGAGCCTTTTATTCCAGGGCATGAGCATTCAATGCTGTACAAGAGACAGCCAGTTGCACCCCAGCTAGCAGGGAGGGTAAAACACGCTCTCTGTGGTCATCTCAGGCAGGGCCCCTCCACATGTGCGGTCCCAGGAAAGGCCTGGAAACTGAGTTTGTGGTGGACTTGGCTCTGAGGGGTGGGAAGGACACCGA
>JAQZBX010090544.1:0-12499 GCA_029593785.1 Cabassous unicinctus
AGGGGGGTTCCTTTTGAACTGGTTGAGTTGGGCCGGGTTGGAGAGGGGTGCAAAGCTGTGGCTTAAAGATATGGAGTGGAAAATTACCAGGCTTGCTGCTTCCAGGGTAGGGAGTGACTTTTTTGGGAATCTTTTTCTGGGAACTGTCTTGTAGTTTGAGGGAGAGAGTGTTGGGTGGTTAGGTGGGGGTAGGCGCTAACCTTCTGAGGGGCCACAAAGCTTCTCTATAGGGTCCTATGTACTGCTTCAGGCCTGAGGCCCTGTCAGGGAGCAGATCCTGGTCTGCAATGCCTAGAATCTACTTATGTCAAACACTCCCCATGCTGCCGGCCTCCAGAAAACATAAGCCAGGGTGTCTGAACAAACAACTTCTCTTTCTGCCCCTCCCGGATGCCGGGGCTGGCTTCTTTCTAGGAAGGAAGAAATAAAATACAGGAAAAACAAAACCTGTGCCAACAGATCAATATATTATCCTGCCACATAATTTATATTAGAATAATCATTCACTGATTTTACTACATTAACCACTTATCATAAATTACTTGTGCCACACATCACAGCTTATGCAACAGCATTATTGCTTTGCACTAAATTAGACGTTGGGAAAAAAAATAAAGGAATGATACTCTGCTTTCTTTCCTCCATTCCCTGGTTGTCTTCAGAATGCAAATGAAAACTCTCTTCCCTGAGGAAATAGTTTCTAGCCAAGATTATCAAAATGGGTATTGTCTAATGGGGTATTACCCAAGTTGTCTGCACGAAACACAGTCAATGATGAAAATGTAAGCATCAGCTTGTTATGGTAATTAGGCTATTTTGCTTAAAGTGCAAGCAGCATTAAGACCATTTCTATTAGTAAAGCTGTCTTCACTTAGAAGAAACTTTAAAACATCCCTAGTGTTTCCCATTATCTGACTAGGTACAGTGTCACTGAGCCAGAGCTGAATGGGGCCTGGTCTATGTGAAGTCTGAAATAGAGACACCGTATGGTTGGTTGGTTTTAAAATGTTTGCCAGTGTACTGTATTATATTATATATAGGTTTTGAATGTGCCCAAGCCCTTGAAGTAACAAATTGGGAGTCTTGGAATTTGAGTTCTTTACGATGTTGATTCCAGGTGTGTAGGCCAGCCTCTGTGCTGCTTCTACAACAGATACCAAAGCTAGCAAGAAGTGTCTCATATGGATGAGAAGGTTCTGGTCCAGGTGGGAATAGAGCTGGATCTTCAAATAAATCCTTGGCCAGTAGCACTATTTCTCTTCTAGTCTACATAACTATATGCAGTGGTCACACCTCCCAAAACAGGTACACAGGGGGATAGCTAAAGAATGATTCTTCAGTTTCTCTCCTTTTCAAAGGGAAAAGATCAATTATGATCTGAATTCAGTGCACTAGCAGTGCCTTGACTATAGTTAGTCCCAGAGAGTTTTCCAAGAGATTCTCTCATCTTCTCAGTGTTCTTATGTTACTGTTGAGCAAAGAGGCCTATCTCATTCTTGGTTCACTCATGACTTAGGTTGAGTGAGGCCTGGGGAGTGAGAAACAGCTTTATTGTTTTTGTAGAATTGATTCTTGCTAATTGTAAACAATACAAAAAAAACCCCACCAAAGTATAGATATGTAGTTTAAAAAGCACCTGATATTGTACCTTTCAGAGGTGACAAGTGTATTACTTGGGTGACCATTCCTAGTAAGCTCTGTTTGATGAATATAGTTATTTATAAAACATTTTTGAAATATATCTGTGGGCATGATTCTATTTGTGTTTCTTCAGAAGCAGACTCTGAGGCAGAAATTGGAAAACAATTTATTGGGGAGGTGCAGCAAGCAGTAATGGGGAGTGGGAGGTAAGACAAGGAGCGTAAGGCAGCCAGTTGGAGTTTGTTGTCAAGTTAGCTGCTACCTTGAGTGGATGGAAGCCAATCCCACAGAGAAACTCTGGAAAATAGTGCAAAATACGTGCCTCACAGTAACCTTCTCTAAGGTTATAAATACCCAAGCAACCATCATTCATTCGTTTGCATATTGACTATGTAAACTGTACTGTAGCTTGACTTTCTTCCACTAAATCTATTGGAACAGTGCTCCTTGGCAATAACACCAGGGGGTGTTGATTCCCTGGCACTTTCTGCCAGCTTTACAGGTGGGCAGAACAGCCTTCCAAAGCATTGGCAAAAGCCCCTGGGAAAGGGAGGCAGATCCCGGCAGCTGGAAGGCAGCCAGGCATGCACACAGAATGGTACTGGGTGAAAGATGTACCAGGCAGTATTCTAGATGCTGGGACACAGCAGGAAACAGATCAGAGAAAAACCACTGCCTTGTGGGAGCATTCTTTCTATTATGAAGCAGAGTGTCCATGAAGAAACCAAAAAAGAAACAGATGGAGTGTGTTAGAGGGTGACAAATCCTATAGAGAAAAATTAAGCAGGGCTGGGAGCTAAGGAATTCTGGGAAGGAAGGAGAAGGGTTGGCTGCAAAAAGCAAAGAAGGATCAGAGCAGGCCTCACAGAGAAGGTGACACGAAAACCTGGGGGGGAGGAGCATATCATATGACTATTTGGGAGAACTTTCCAGGCAAATTTCAGAAAAAGCAATTGCAGAGGCCCTGAGGTGAGAATGTACCTGGTGATGTGAGGAACAGCAAAGCCTCTGCACTTGAGTGGGAGAGGGGGAGAGAAGCAGGAGAACCTTGATGAACTGGTGTGATTGCCTCAGGCTCTTTCCTAGAGTGAGGCCTAAAGACAAGGCAAAGTGGGAGCAGAGGATGACAAAAGCTGACTTAGGTGTTAACAAGGTCACCCTGGCTGCTATGTTGAGAACATACTGAAGAGGGGCAAGAGTGGAAGCAGGAAAAATAGTTATAGGCCAGGGTGGTAGCAGTTGATGAGTGAGAGTGGATTCTAAAACTATTTTAAAGGTAAAGCCAAGATGATTTGCTGACAGATCATACGGGTGAGAGAGTAAGAGGAAATGTGTTTGGACTGAGCAACCAGAAGAATAGAGCTGCCTATTCCTGAAATGTGGAAAACTTTGGGTCAGGGGCAATTGGGAGCCTGGTTTTGGGGCGGAGTATGTTTGTGATGTCTACTACACACCTCCATGGAGATGTCAGTAGGACGTCAGATACAGGGGTCTGGACTTTAGAGAGGTTCAAACTGAGGGGTTGTCAGTATATAGATGGTAGGACCGTGAGACTGGTTGAGATCTCCAGGGAAATAAGCTAGATAGAAAAGAGATCCTGGGACTGAGCCCTGAACACCCAGAGATGGAAGACTGAGCAAAGGAGACTGAGAAGGAGCACCAGAGGGCATAGTATCCTGAGAGCCAAGTGCAGAAAGTATTTCTAGGAGGTGGGAGTGGTCCACGTTATATGTAAACCTGCTGAATTTATATATACGTACATTCAGAAGAGCACTCTATATGTAGTTATATATGTACTTGGACAGGAAGTTTTGTATCAATGGCATTATAGTATGTAAACTGTTATATAACTTAATTTTCTTCCCATTAAAAGTATTGGGAATAGTGTTCCATGATAGAATATATGTCAGCACCATCATTTTTAATGGTTGCCTAGTATTTCATGCATACATGAACCATAATTAACTTTTTCCCTAAGGTAAATATTTGTTTTCCCCAATTTCATAATTTTTAATTATAAAGCAATGGGCACCTCGTGCATTCATCACACTTGTGTGATCATCTTCTGGGAGTCATTCCTAGAAGTGGGGTTGATATGTGCAAGGGTACCCCCTTTTTACTCTGTGATTCTAGACTCCTCCCAGGGGCAGCCCCAATCCTCAAGAGACATATCTGGTGTGGAACAATCACTGATCCCAGGGAAGAATTGCTGGAAGGCCATTCCACATTCCAGGGAGAGCCCATTCTACAGGGACCCTTCTGACAAGAAAGGACCAGGGCAGCCTTCTGGCTAAATTACCTGTGAGAAATCAGGCAGAGGTTTGGGTCAACAGAAGAGTCATGACAGGCAGCACTCGGCCAGGACTAGCTCTCAGTCTCACATCTCAGGCTCCATCCAACTGCTGAGCATGAAAACTGTTCCACTTCCACACGGAGCAGAGCATCTCTTCCAGACCAGTGGGGATCTCCAGCAGAGCCACTTAGAGTTTATTATGTCAAGAGCGAATGGCACCCATGGATACAGGGCAGCACAGACAAAGGCAAATGTGCCTTTTGTGAAATAATTATAATTAACTACAAATCTCTGGCCTCACTTTATTTTTGCTAGCTGGATTTGGCATTTTGCCATCCTTCTACATGCCTCAGATTTTTTCACTTTACCTGGTTTTCCTGAGCAAATCCATGACTCCATCACCTGTCTGCACAGAGTCTTTGGATGTTGTCATCACGTCATGCACTCTCCATGGCAACCTTGAAAATAACATCTACTTCTGGCCAGGCAATTGACTGACAGTCTTCATGATTTTCAGCATTTAGCCATGCACATCTTTAAATCCAGCACAGAGCCATGCCTTGGATCCCCATTTATTCCCATCTCTGGCTGGGGTCTCAGAACAGCCTGAAACCCAGGACTCAGGGCCAACTCCCACCACCGGTGCTTGAGCCCACAGACACTGCAGGAGTGTGACACTCCTCAAGGAGAACTACTCCCCTGTACTGGTTCTTAACCATCTAACCACCAAGAGGCCCACAGGAATGTGTCTGATGATCTGCAATTTTAAGAAGGTTTAGAATTATGTGGTCTGGGTTTCTGCTGCTCAGATTCTGTGGTGCATGGGCCTTTACCCTGTCATGTCTCTTTACCACGATAGAGCCTTGAATCGGAAACACTCCGATTAAGCCACCAACCCTATTTACTCCCCCTTCTGCAACATGAGCAATGTCCAGGCCAGCCAGGAGGGCAAACAAATCATGGCTGACATAAAAGCTATTTTTTTTTTCTCATTAATGTGGCTTATGTTTATTGTTATTTACCTTATTAGAAATTGAAACTAAGACAAAATTGAAATACAAGAATATACAAATACACATTCCACTAGTCAAGGGAGCAAAGATATCATCACATGTCATGTAACCTCTTAGAAAACCCCACTATACATTTATGAGAGAATGAGGGTATAAAAGGTAAATAACATCTTAGCATTATTATAAAAATAATTCTGACATCATGGATCCCTTGAAAGGGTCTTAGGGACTCCCAAGATCCTTGGATCTCATTTTGAAAACTAAAAGCCATTTTTTCCCAGGGATTCAGCAGATACAAGACAGCCTGGGGAATTCCATTCCCCAAATGACCATATTTTATATTTTATTCTTAAGGAATTGCCTCTAGACATATAAGCTCCTGAATGATGTTTAAAATCAGAGCCTAGGAGTGAACACCCCATCCTTTTCTTCCAGGGAGCACCTCTTAGCTCGGCCTGGCTCAGCCTGGCCTGGCCCAGTTCCGGCCCTTGCTGTCTCAATGCCTCTCCTCAGAATGCCATGTAATACTGCTCCATAGTGCTGACGATGTCACTCTGGTCCTCCAGGAACTCCAGCACCTGCTGCAGCACAGCTTCACTTAGGCGTGGGTTGAGACTCAGGCGACCACAGGCCAAGATGTGCAGGAAGTGGCAGCCCTTTTCCACATCTGCAGAAAAACAGGCATTTGGCTAAGCTTGGACATGCCTGTCAGACCCTCCTCTCTATCCTCTCCCTCTAAATAGAAGCAATAATTATTCTACTTTGAATAAAGTGTAGAATATCCAGCAGCCTTAGCATTACCTGGGAGCTTGTTTAAAAATGAAGACTCTCAGGCCCTTCTCCATTCATCTTGCATTAACATCTGCATTTTTCACAAGATCCCCAAATGATTCTTACGCACATTAAAGTTTAAGATACGTGTTGCAGATTTTCAGCAAAAACAGAACAAAAACAAATGGGGGAAAAAAACACCAAAAATACCTGTTGTCAGGCCACCATTTCACCACAGTGCTATGGACCCCTGCTCAGGGACTGAGACCTTGGACTCTGAGGAGTCCCAATCAATGATTTTATATCCCTAACCCTGTGGATTTTTAGTCCTTGATGATGTTTGTCTCTAATGTACTTACATGTATAAGTGCACTTTTTCAGACCTGAACCCCTAGCTTTCCAGGTAGGAACCCTCTTCAGATCATAGCAGAATAGGTTTCCAGCAACCTCCATATTCATTCCCGTAAATGCTGATTTTATGGTTAAGACAGGATTCCTACCTCTGGCCAGTTCTCATTCCTCTTTGTTGGGGTTCCAAGAAGTCTTGCCTATGTCAGTTGTGTTCTAATAACTTCTTACCTCTACCCCAAACTAGACCATATGACATGCTGTGATAAAAGTTTAGGGTTAGTAACTTCTTTCCAGTTGGTATCAATTATTTAGAACAGAGGTATTCATGCTGAAAGGTGTGACTATTAGTGGATCCTGAGATCATTTGGGCATTGTAATTAGCATTTTTTTCCTTACTGAACAGACTAGAATAGAAAATTACAGAATATATGTATTATAGTTAGGATAAGTATTATTTTGTGAAACTTATATTTCAGTTATATATGTATATATACTGCTTATGAACTACAATTTTAAAATTTACTGGGTCATGGTGAAAATGTATTTCTATTTCTAAATCAAAGTCAAACCTAATTGCTAAAAATAAACTGTCTCAAGTTTTCCCATTCTAAAGGGCCAGGCTTACCTTTCTCACCATTGTATACCCAGAACCTGGCACACAATAGAGGGTCAACACAATCTCTGAATATTGTTTTCAGATTATAAAATGCTTTATGCTCCAGGAAGGTGCTCAAAGAGGTATCCTAGTGTTGGGCAAAGAATGGTTTATGTTGGGAAACAGATGTGGCTCAATCGATTGGGCTCCCGTCTACCATATGGGAGGCCCCAGGTTCAATTCCCGGGGTCTCCTGGTGAAGGCAAGCTGGCCCGTGCCTTTGGAGAGCTGATAGCCCGTGCCCACAGAGAGCTGACAGCCCATGCCCACAGAGAGCTGACGGCCCATGCCCATGGAGAGCTGACAGCCCGCGCCCACAGTGAGCGGGTGCAGCAAGATGATGCAGCAAAGGGAGACAAGCAGACACAGAAGGATGCACAGCGAATGGATACAGAGAGCAGACAGCGAGCACAAGTGGCAAGAGGGGGTGTGAATAAATAAATAAAAATAAATCTTAAAAAAAAAAAATGGTTTGTGATTCAGTGCACTTTTGTGGCCTTGGGCAAGTCACAGTATCTGTAATCGTCAGTTTTCTCACCTATGGAAGGTGAGTGAGGGAAGGGATGTGGACTGGAGGCAGAATACCTCTGAGGGTATCAGGCAGCTTTCCTGTGAGCTAACAAAGACTGGTTATGTCCTCCAGTGGTTACATCAACTCATTATACCTCCCAATTGGGGTCACTGTTGGAAAATTTGTGACATCAGTATCTCCTCATTGACAGGCTGTTTGTCGACATTTGTTCATAAAGATTTACTGCATACCTAGTATGTGTGTAGCACTGAGCAAAGAGGAGGCAGGTAGAGAAAGGTGGATGGAGAGTTGACTTTGGAGAACAATAGACCTGAATTCAAATCTTGACTCTGCAACTGGTACAAAGAGGTTCTCTTCTCTTGGGCTGTTTCTTCATCTGTAAGAGGGAAATAAAACCACGTGCTTCACAGAGTACTGTGTGTATGGCATGAGACATGTTAGGTGCCTCTTAAATGGAGGAATTACTATATCATCATATCAATAACTAAAAAGACACAGATAACGTAGTTGCTGCTCTAAAGAAGCTTCCACTCTTCTGGAAAAGAAAAGACTCAAAGAGAGGAAAAGCTAAATAGCAAGGGAAGGTAGGATGTGGCTGATGATGGAAGGTAGAGAAGTCTGAAAGTGGGTTCTGTGCACAAGCAGAAAGGGGAACACCAGGAATTTCATCCATTAGTTTTATAAGGCCTGGATGTTCAAGTTCAGGGCTCAAATGACTCATAGGCAGACATGGGGCCCTGAAGCAACATTGCCGACTGTCTTGTCAGTCAAAATGTTTCTTCAAAAGGGCCATTCTACTGCCTGAGGGTTGTCTGGTGATGCTGTTCCAAATTACCCTACAGTAACATGGGGAACATGAACTTCAACTGTTTTTTATATGGGAAGTGATTACAAAATAGTAAAAGTAGATGTGGTCTTGGTCTTGGCAAGCTAGCAATGAATTCCCTAGCTGTGAGTACAATATCATTCCTTTTTCCATGGGACAAACCCACAAGCCAAAGGCAGGCTCAAGTTGTTTGGCCTGGCAGACATAGTTATTACACTACCCCTATGATTAACACCTTGCACTAGTGTGCTATCTTTGTACACTTTATGAAAGAATATTCTCATATTAAAATTTCTATGTTGAGATTCTCATATTTTTCACTCATTGTTTTCCTGATATTCTTTAGTTCTTTCTGTGTTTTCCTTCATCTCCTTGAGCATATTGAGAAACATTTTATTTTTAAGTATTTATCTGTTGTATCAAAGTCTGGTCCTCTTCTTTGATGGTTTCTGGATTTTCGTCTTGTTCCTTTGGAAGGGCTAGGATTTCCTATTCTTTGTCTTGTAATCTTTTGTTGCACACTGTACAATATTTTAAAGTATTAACTCGGGATTTAGTCCCTGAGCTGTCTGTTCCTTATGTCTGCATCCTGATAGTGATATGATAGAGATTTCCTTGAGTTCCAGAAGCTATTAAGAACAAACAAATCAATGCAAAAAGCACCTTGAACAGTCTTTGAAAACTGGCTCGGCTTTGGCTGGTGATCTCCTTAAGAGATTAGCCCTCCTACCAAGAAGATCAACCCGAGGCAAATATAAAGTACAGGGTCCTCTATGTCTTATCTGAGCCTGTGTGGAGCCTAGTTTGTCCTGGGTTAGTCCTTGCTCAAGGTCTTAGGGATTCTCCTGTTTACAGGAATTTAAATACCCTCTCTGCTCCCTATGAAATAAGACTTTTACCCCCTCCTAGGTGTTCTATTGACATAATGCAAGGAATCTTTTGTTCTAGGCCACTCTGACTTAATAATTTCTGACTCTGCTTTATCTCTGCAAACTGCTTCTTTCTGAAGGACAAGTATGGGAGGACAAGCCCATGACAAGTTTCCTGGTTCAGTCTTTCATGTTTCCACCAAACAGATTGGCACCAAGCCACAGGCACCCTACTATGTGCATAGGGTTACTCTGCTTCCTGTGGCACAGGGCCAGGGACCTAACTGGGAGTACAGCTGGCTCCATATTGCCCTAGGGAGGGAGTAGAGGAGCAAGGGTGCCATGAACTTTGCCTACCATTTCTCAAGTTGCGTTTTAATTCAGCACTCACCCAGTTATTGCAACTCTTTAACTGTTTTCCAGAGTTTTGAGGAATATGACTCTGCTAGTTTTTGCTGGCTGTTCAAAGATTCTGTGGGGAAATGGCATCCTGGAATGTCTTAACACTATGAAATCTTGGTCAACCAGAATTGTGCCTTGGATTCTTCAAGCATTTTTGCATATAGCTCATTTGACTACCTTTTAAACGCTGCAAAAGAAACAAAATGTTGATGATGTTCAAAAATTCCTGATTATATAAACTTTCAGATACAAACTACTAACTTTGAAAGGTTAGAAAAGTGCTTTAACAGTATTTTTGAAGGACTGTTATAATTTAAAAAACATTACTCCAACATGAGTAGTGTCATAGAGTATTCAGTTTCCTCAAAAAGCAATGGAACTATGCAAGGTGTAGAATGAATCTGGCCTAGATACATGTGTAAGTTTAAGTTTTTGAAAAGCTAATAGTATAAAGTAATAATCTTGTGAAAAGCTGTCATTGGAGAAGTCAGTACATGCTAATTTTTTAGGTGTGAAAATAATATTATGATCATATAGGTGAATGTTCGTTTCCCAGCTGGTATTATAAATACCACCCAATGGGTTGGTATAAAAACCAGGAATTTATTGGCTCATGGTTTTGAGGCTAGCAGAAGTCCAAAACTGAGGTGCCATCAAGGTGATGCTTTCTTCTCGAAGACTGTGGCATCCTGGGGCTGCCTACTGGTTATTCTTTGGGTCCTTGGCTTTTGTACCTCATGGTAATGCACATGGTGATGGCTTCTCCTTTCTTTCCTGGGTTCCACTGACTTCTGGCTTCTTCCCATGGCTTTCTCTCTATGACTGAATTTCATTCTGTTTATAAAAGACTCCAGTAATGCAAATTAAAGCCCAGCCTGATTCACAGGGGCACACTTTAACTGAAGAAATCCTATTCACAGTGGGTCCACATCCACCAAAATATAGACAAAGACCAAGAACATTTCCAAACAGGTACCCAATTCAATCTACCACAGAGAATGTCTCCATTATTGGGAGATACAAGGTAAAGTATTAATGAAACTAGGTGAATGACATATGGGCAGTTATTGTACTAGTCTCACATTTTCTGTAGCTTGGAAAATTTTCAGAATAAAAAGTTTGTGTTAAAAATACATCTTCATTACGAGCCATACTAAGAAAATAGAAGACATGGCCCAAGAAAAGGAATACATCAAAGTCCCAGAAGAGATGCAGAATTTGAGAGAACTAATCAGGAAGATAAGCACAAATTTCCAAAATCAAATTAATGAGTTGAAAGACAATATAGTTAAAGAGATAAATGACATCAAGAAGACATTGAGCAAATGCAAAGAATTTGAAATCCTGAACAGAAAAGTAACGGAGTTCATGGGAAAGAAAGACACAATAGGTGAGGTGAAAAACACATTTGAGGCATACAACAGCAGACTCAAAATGATAGAAGAAAGAATAAGTGATACTGAAGACAGAGCAGCTAAAATTGAATAGAGAAAAGAACAGAGAGAGAAAAGAATGGAAAAAATTGAGCATGGGCTTAGAGAGTTGAATGACAACACAAAATATAACAACATAGGTGTTATGGGAGTTCCAGAAGGGGAAGAGAAGGGAAAAGGGGCAGAAAGAGTATTTGAGGAAATAATAGCTGAAAATTTCCCAATTTTCATGAAAGAAATGAACTTACATGTCCAAGAAGCACACCGTACCCCAATCAGAATCAAGACACATACTACTCAGAATGTCAAATGTCAAAGATAAAGAGAAAATTCTCAGAGCAGCAAGAGAGAAGCAAACGATCACGTAACAAGGGACAACCAGTACGACTTAGTGCAGATTTTTCTTCAGAAACCATGGAGGCGAGAAGACAGTGGTATGATACAATTAGGAAACTGAAAGAGAAAAACTGCCAGCCAAGAATTCTTTATCCAGCAAAAGCTGTCCTTCAAATATGAAGGTGAGTATAAAATATTCACAAACAAACAGAAACTAAGAGAGTTTGCAAAAAAGAATCCACCTTTGCAGGAAATATTAAAGGAAGCCTTAGAACCTGAAAGAAAAAGACAGAAGAGAGAGCTTGGAGGAGGGTATAGAAGAAAGAATAGGAGAAAGGATAACCAAAAGAGTAAAAAGAGAGACAAAAACAAAATGACATATGAAAACCAAAGAATAAAATGGAGAAAGTAAATAGTGCATTTACAATAACATCATTGAATGTGAATGGGTTAAACTCCCCAATCAAAAGATACAGGCTGATAGAATGGATAAAAAAACATGAGCCATCCGTATGATGCTTACAAGAAACTCACCTTAGACCCAGGGATACAAACCGGCTGAAAATGAAAGGTTGGGAAAAGATACTACACGCAAATAGTAAACAGAAAAGAGCAGGGGTAGCTATACTAATATCAGACAAAACAGACTTGAAATGCAAAAAAGTTATAAGAGATACAGAAGGCCATTATATATTAATAAAAGGGACAATCCACCAGGAAGATATAACAGTCATAAATATCTACGTACCTAACGAGGGTGCCCCAAAATATATGAGACAAACTCTGGCAAAACTGAAGGGAGAAATAGACATTTCTACAATAATCGTTGGAGACTTCAACACCCCTCTCACATCGTTAGATAGAACAACTAGACAGAAGATCAACAAGAAAACAGAGAACTTGAACAATATGATAAATAAGTTAGACCTAACAGACATACACAGAACACTGCATCCAAACTTAGCGGGTTATACTTTCTTCTCAAGTGCCCATGGATCTTTCTCCAGGATAGACCACATGTTAGGTCACAATTCAGCTCTCAATAAATATAAAAAGATTGAAATTATACAGAGCACTTTCTCAGATAATAATGGAATGAAACTAGAAATCAATAATACACAGAAAAAAAGTAAATTCGCAAGTGTGTGGAGACTGAACAAACACACTCCTAAATAATCGGTGGGTCAAAGAAGAAATTGCAAGTGAAATCAGTAAATATATTGAGACAAATGAAAATGAGAACACAACATATCAAAACTTATGGGATACAGTGAAGGCAGTCTTGAGAGGGAAATTTATAGCCCTAAATGCCTATATTAAAAAACAAGAAAGAGCTAAACTCAAAGATTTAACTGAACAACTAGAGAAACTAGAAAA
>JAQZBX010090545.1:0-12501 GCA_029593785.1 Cabassous unicinctus
CATCTGTAATGTGGGTTGTGCCAACCAGAGTCTCCTTGCTAGTGGGGTTGCAGGACTTTCCACAGAGGGGGACAATGTTCCCAGAGGGGTTGAAGGTAGAAGTGTTGCTGGGAGATCCACCTGCATTCTTGGGCTAGGAGGAGAGACTGAAGGTGGGGGTGTTTCTGGGATATTTGCCTGTGCTCCTGGGCCAGGAGGAGAGGCTAGAGTGGCCAGAACGTATGGCGGGGGTGTGTGGGTGCATCCTCCTCTGAGGATCCTTGATGAATGACTGGCTTCTAGAGCCCCATTCCCTGTGCAATCAAGACCCTGCTCTGTCCCTTTCTTTCAATGCACAATCGAACCCAAGGGGGCAGAGTCTGGGCTATCTCCAACTAAGAGTCAATGTAAGGAAACTGATCGGGGTGGCCAGGAGTTCCTCTGACCACCAGCTACACTGCACAGACCCTGGCTATATCCAGGGTCCCTTTTGAGGGCCAGTCAACATTAAAAGTGGGCCAATCTACTTCACATAAGGGATGGAGGGTACTGGGGTTCATCCAGATTCCATAATCTCTGGAAAAACTCTTCTTGACATCCTTGAGCATGCAGTTTAAGACAATAGGTTTTGACTGTGATGAGCCCTTATCCTGTGTCAGTGGTGCAAGACAGACAAAGGAATGGGTTGCCTCTCTCAAGGCCACTCAGACGCCTGCCTGTCCATATCTCTCACAAGAACTTAGGCTCATCTTACCTAAGGTGCCCAGGCAATTTTTGGGTTAGCCGTTATGCCATATGACATAGTCACATAAAACAGGTTAGGGTCCACACTGGCTCCATAGCCTATGCTGAGGATTCACAGACTGGTACTGCTGATGCAAGCCTCAACCGTCCTCATTCATTCACACAGTCACTCAGAGGCTATGCAGTCCCTCCCACAGGGATTGCCTTATTCTGGAATCTCAGTACTTGAGATTTCAGGAGATGATCAGTCTCCTTTTCCATCCAGAGATAGGTCTGACTGAGGGCTTGGCACCCAGGGCCTTACCTTTCTGGAGTCTTCTGGCACTGTTCAGTCTGCCTCCCCACTGAGTCAGGCTGGGGTGTAGGGACATGGCCTGCAGGGACCACCCCAGAAGGAGGTCCCATCAAGAAGACAGATGGTGCACCCCTTGTTTGCTCGGAGATTGCCATTGGCCGCACCTGTCAGCCCTAAGCCAGAGGCACATTGGGCCTGCTCAGTTAGGTTTCCTGGTCAGGGAACCAAATAATGTGGCCAACCAGAAATAACCCAAATGGCACTCCTGAGAGCACAGATGAACAAAGTTTTATTACACGTGGGCCCAGAAGAGAGTCAAATCTCCAAAAAATCTGAGCTCTGTTTTCCAGTTGTCATAAGTTTATATAGGTACACTATGCAGGCAAATTTCTGAGCAAGTGGGCAGGCAGGGTTACAAAGGCAAAGAAGCTAGGTTAGCTTATCTTTCTAAAAGCAGAAGGCCATTAGGGAGGAAAAACAGTCATTATCTGCATAGAGTTGTACATTTCAATTCAAAGGGGCAGCCTGGTTTGCTTATCTTCCTGACATGGATTCCATGGAGTAAAGGGGAGGAAGGAGGGGAAAGAGGGACCACAGACCCCGGGGAGTTTATTTTCTTAAAGCTGTGGGTTTCTGCTGAGGGCAGGGTTTGGGTACTGGCACTTCCCTTATCATTCTCACTGCCTCTACCTTTGTGAATATGTCTCCACTGAGCACATCAGCTCTCTGTACTGTATATACAGGGTGTCCTCTCATGCACCTGGGTTGGATCTGTGTTGGATGTACTGGCTATGCATGGATCAGAAATGTGTTCTGAACCCCTGGCAGGCAGCTTGGCTTATCTCATGGGGCATCTGCAGGGCTCCCAGGCATTGAAGGGAAAGGCAAAATTCAACAAGTACACAATAGCTGAGTCTCATATTGCTCATATTTGCTTTTGTTCTGTTCATCAGAGGATGTGACACATAAAAGTCCAGGGTTAGCATGGAGGGCAGGACCCATGTACTGGACACAGGGGGAAGGATAAATTTGCATCCATTGCTTCAAAAATTAGATACAGCATGTATACATGTGTGTATGCATGTGATTGTGTGTATGGATGTGTATATGGATGCTAGTGTGATTATGTACATATGTGTGTCCACATGCTGATTCCATGTGTGCTTGTGTGTGAGTGTAATATTCAAATAGTAGATGTACATGTGCATATGTATGAGGGTGAACATGTGTGTCTGAATGAATATGTGTGGGTATGAATGTGTCGATTTTATGGAATTGGTAAATGTGTGAATGGGTTTTCAGCCCCATGATTGTCTGTGTGAAAGTGTTCCCTGCTGTGACATACAAGTAGAGGTGCATGAAGATGTGACATGCCTCAGATGTCACTGAGAGACTGTGGTTTCACTGTATGGGGGACTCTATCAGAGGATCTTGGGGGCTCCAGGGAGGAGGGCCTTGGGTGTTCCATAGAATCCTGTGTTTGGTCACCCTGCAGAGTAACTGGGTTGCTAAGTACACTTCAGTATGTCAAGAGATGTTACCAATAGTGTGTAGAATCTCTAAGGATCAGTCTGATGCCAAGCGACCAACCAGGTAACCATGGGTAGAGATGATTGATGGAAAAGCCCCATAATCTCAACAGAAACCTCCCTGCAGGATGGGAGGTGTGCAGCAGGGTGTTCTCAGGACCCATGAAGCACAAGCACCAGCCCCAGAGCAGGTGTAGAGAACTCTGGGGAGGGGCCTCCTCCCTTCCCCTTAGGGACTTGGATTTCCTTTACCAAAACACAGTCTAAAATAAGAATTTATCTAAGACTGATAATATTATACTCCTATGACAGCATTTGCCTAATTCAATAATGCAATGGGAAGCACACTTAAGAAGCATGTTTCTAGTACTTATATTTGCCTAGAACCTAGAGGAAAAAGTTGGTTTATTAATTCAGTAGGTATAGAATTTTGGGAATCCTACTGATCTTATACTAATTGCTCTGTTTCTAATAACTGGGATGATAACAGCATACACACTTGGGCACCCTCTATAAAATTCACGAGTTACTGCTATGTTCTTGCATTTAAGTCTTTTCAGGTGGAAGCTCATAAGGGTGAAGCCACATCCTTATATTTCAATGGTGTGATAAAATTTAAAATGGCAGAAGGGGAGGGAGCAGTGCAGAGCCCTCTGCCACTACTGCCTTCTAGGATCTCATCCACAAGCCCAGGATCCAGTAACACAGGACTCAGGAGGGCAGCTGTCTGGTCATTTTTAAGGGTCCTGACTCCTGGACTGGGAGTTTTCCTTAAGCCATTGTGAACTTCTGCAAACCATTTTCTGTGCAAATAAATTGCGATGGATATGCAAGTTATTTCCACCAATGTGGTGAAAAACATTTTCACAGAATCCAAAATTCTGGATTTACATGGGAAAGAGGAATTGGACATATCTAAGATCCATGAATGGATCCATGAATGATTTCTGTTTTTTTTTTTGTAATAAAATATCAAAATTGGAGGACTTAACAAATACAAATAATGTAATTTGTAATGGCAGGCATCCCAGATGTCCTTCCACAGATTTCTCCCCAACAGAGGGCAGTCCAGGACAGCCCATTTTTCCTGTCTTGTTTCTAATATCTACAATCCAACCCTGGATAGGGATGGCAGTGTTTATATTAGTGATTGGACACTACTGACTTAAGCCCTCCATTTGCAACAGGGCATGGTATGCTGCACATTTTTTTAAGGGCCTATATCTTACTTTGGCCCCTTTCCACAATTGTGACTAAAACCCAAGGGGTTTTAGAATATTTAGAAGGGGTTTGTTTAGAATATTGCCTTTGTCACAAACCCACCCAAAGCCAATGTTTGTACTGGCCACAGTCAATTCACAGGGTAAGTCAAGGTCCACCCCTCTTAGTGCTTGAGCCTTTGCTATTTCCCTCTACTTCTCTAAAAGCAGCCTGCTGGGGTTATTTCCATTCCGAGACATGACCTTTCCTGATTAATGCATACAATGGTTTTAATATCTGAGGTAAATGAAGGGAGAAAGGTCTCCAGTACCCCAACAACCCCAGAAAGGCCATCAATTGTTGTGGGGTTTGTGGAGTGGGAAAGCATTGTACTTTCTGGATTACAGCAGAGGGTGTAGTTTTTGTCCTATCTGACCAAATAAAACTTAAGAATTTGACAGAGCAGCCTGAACCCTGCAGCTTGTCCCAATTGACTGCCCATCCCAGGCTTTTAACATGAGATACTATTGTCTCTGATGCATCTTTTAATTCTGATAGAGAATTACTGGTTAACATAATGTCATAGGATTACAGCCACAGGTTTTTTCCACAAGGCTAGATCCCTTGCCCCCAGGCCAGGCAAGATTGTCAGGCTATGAACATAGCCTTGGGGAAGCACTGTAAAAGTCCATTGTTGGCCTTTCCACATGAATGTGAATGCAGGCTGGATTGACTTGCCTAAGGAGATAGTAAAGAAAGCATTAGCAGGATCTAAAACAAAGTGATAATAACATAACTGGGTACTAATTTCTTGTAACAAACCAGTAATGTTTGGGACTGCTGCATAAGCAGTTGTGTTACTTATTTAATTCATGATAATTTACTGCCATGCAGCACCCCATGGCAGCCCCCCCCCATTGGCCACCTTTTTTTAGATTGTCAGTGGTGGTGGGATAAATCAAACTAATACCTGCCAAAGCCTCCACCTCTTAACTTCCAGGTGGAGAGGTTGTTTCTGTGACATATAAAAGTTTAAAAAATAATTAAAACCATGATTAACAATATGATACTATTATCTAATATTTTGCAGAAATATTTTTAAATTTCTAGGAATTTTATACAATGTTTAAGTATTTGTATGAACATTTTACCCATACAACTTTGATTAACAGGTTAGAAAATGACTTTTAATTTTATAACATTTTCTAAACACTTTTCATTTAACTTATAACATATTAAATGAATATGATTATTTTATTATTTCACCTTTTTTCAAGATGAAAACACAAATCATTTCCAATATTTTGAAATGAAGAGATACTTTTTGGGATTTGACTATGAGAAAGCAAAATGTTAAAAGTTGCCAGGTTTGAACATTATGCTCTTTTAAAAGTGAGAAGACTTACTTTCTAAAACCACCAAGAACATGATAAGGTTAAAGTATAAGAAGCTATTCTGATAAAACATACTTTCTCCTTTGTATACTGATTAATCAGGGGGAAACTCTTTATAACCTTCTACTAAAACAGACTAATGATTTAAGAAACTTTGCACTTTAACAGAGAATCAAATTTTAGTTTTCATCAGTATACTAATTGATACTAAAGATGTAAAACTTTAGAGATAGACCCATTAAATCTTATTCAATTTGGACCCAAAAGTTCCTTTTCCATGAACCTTCTGCATTTTCTGTATTCATTCAGCTTTTCTCCCACATTTTCTTCTTTCTTAATAACCAGTTGTTTTCTTAGGACAAAATTACTTTCTTTTTCTTTAATAATAAAAAACACATTCTATGTACCTTACATACTTAAAGTTACCACAAAGATTTTGAAAACTGTTTCCAAGAAAACTTCTTATAACATGCAGTTACCATCAACAATAAACAAAGTTGTCAGAATGATGATTCAACGTTGTTATATGCAAACATAACTTTTCTTGATTTCAAATACCTATTAGCAAGCAATACTAGAAACAGATTTTTGGGGGCAAGTTGGCAGGGGAGGCTGGCTGCTACAAGGATTACACCATGATTTAATTGCAGGCTTACAAAAGCAGCCAGAATTTTTCTTTTTTTTTCCTTCTTTCTTTTACTTTTATAAAGCTGTCCAGTTCAAAAGTTACTAAATTTTCACAGTACTGCTTTTTATTGATGTGGCTATCCAGGCCCAGTTAAAATTAACATGGTAACAAACAAGAGGAAACTAATGTTATTAAATTTCTCTACTCCTGCAGCAGCTAAAATAACTTTATTATCCTGCATTAGCCCACAGCCACACAATCCAGGTGGCATGGGGTTTGCTGAATTGCTGGCAGAATGTTTTCCTTGTGGGTGAACTCTCCAGCAGAATATTTTCTTACAAGCATGATTTCACTGAAAAAATGCCCTATTTAATATTTCTGCTTGTGGGGGGTGTTGGATCTGTGATTTAGCCTTCTTTGCACAAGAAATATAATAAGATTTAAAGATGATTCTATAGTTCCTACACCTGATTCACTATCTCCTTCTTATCTACTTGCTCAGAGAGACCTGCCACTAAGGCACAGGTGGAAGTCCACAAATTCCTTTCTAATTTTAACTTTTCTTCTAAGCAGTTGTTTTGTTTTCCCTTGAGGCAATCTGATGTAGTTAGCCTTACTGACCCTAGCAATGGCCAGCCCAAATGCTGTGGCATCATGCCTGCTTTTATTAAACTTCATAATGTACAATTACTTGAGGCATTGTTTACCACAGCAGAGAGTGAGATCATCCTGAGATGTGCATAATTGTAACAGAGGAATTACTTCCCAACTCTCTTTGAAATCTTTTAGGCATAAATACTCATTTGCATTTAATATTCCTCCCTTTTGGTCTAGGTCCTTCTCCAAATGCATCATTAATTGGTGCTTGGTATCAATCCCTCAGTGCCAAGGAGGCTCATCCTTGGGATTCATGCCCCATGTTTGAGGGAAGACAGTGAATTTATATGTTGAATTTGGCTAATAGAGAGGCCACACTTGAGCAAAAGAAGGCTTTCAAGAGATAACACTTGGACAATATATATTAGTAGGTTTAGTTTCAATTTCAGAAGAACAAGTTTCATAAGTACAAGCATCAATATTAAGGGCCTGGTGCATTGGTCTGCCCTCCTTTGTTTGGCACTGCCCATGTTCTCTGAGATTCTTGCCACTCTATGAGAGAATGCAGAAGGACTCACCAGGATAGGAATTCAATATTTCACTGGTTATTCTGTGGGTCTGCACCCACAGAGACAATACCCCATGAGCACATGAATACACACACTATAGAGGCATCCCCCAGGCACATCCCTCTACATACATCTCTCCAACTCTGACACGCTGGACCAGTGATCCTCCCCTACTACAGATGAACCCCTCGGCAACACAAAACCTCCCCAAAACAAAGCCAATAAAAATAACAATAAAATTTTTAAAATTAAACAGAATTTTTTTTAAAAAAATTGCATTGTGCCTTTCATCACTGTAGGATCTACTTTTTATGCATATTGAAAATTTCTTCTGAACGTTCCCCCAGTGTCTTTTTTTTTTCACTTTATTTTCTGAGAAGCTTTAGGTTGCAGAAAAGTCACATAGAAAATATAAGGGATACACATACATCCCATTCTTTCCCCCCATATCTTCCCCACCCAAGAACATCCTACATGAGAATGGTATGCTTGTTATAATTTATGAACAAATATCAAAGCATTGTTACTTACCATGGTCAGTGGGTTATGTTATGGTTTACCTTTTGTAACATGTACTTTTATAGACTCTGACAGAATGTATAATGCCCTGTATCTGTCATTTCATGATCATGCAGAACAGCTCCAATGCCCCAAAGATGGCCTATGTTTTACCCATTCCTCCCCCCCCTTCCCCTTGGAGCCTATGGCAGCCAATAAGTTTCAATTTTTAAAGAATAATGTTCATAGTTACATCATTAATATTGAGGATTTGATATATTGGTCTGTTTTCTTTTATTAGGCACTGACTATGTACGATGAGGTGTTCTTGCTTCTCTATTTGAGAAGGTAGTAGGATTTACCAAGATTGGAATTTAATAAAAATATGGTATGTTTCAAGAATTTGCATATCACCCTTGCACAGGGGCCATGGTAATCTTCTGTGTATTGTTCCAATTTTAATATATTTGCTGTGGAAGGAAACACAGATATGCCTATTTTTGCATGACAAATATTGTAAAATACACTTATTTGGTTTACTTTTGCTGATCAATTGTTCAGATTATTGTGACATAATTTATCATGCATTATATGAAAAACAACTATAGCAGCCTTAAGTCCTGCCCACTGTAAAGCTGTGTGGCAACTTTGTTAACATAAAGGACATTGTAGTGAAGAAGTTGTGAGTGTGGCTGTGTATGTTGTGCCAAAGATAGCTCAGCACTCCACTGGTGAGTGAAGTCTCTGATGGAATGCCACCAGAGCTCTGACAGCTTTGAATTTGTAGTTTGAACTTAAAGATGTACAATGTCTTACTGTTATTCTCAGGTGAAATCTATTTTAAAACCAATAATGTCTAACTTTTTTTAAGGAAATGATATTAATTTGTACTAACAGAGGAAAATACTATTCAACACACTTCAACAAAATCTGTGTGCTGTAGCAGTAACATCAAGTAGTTAAAACTTAAATCTAGAGAAATCTAAAACCTTTCTGTCTAAAACTGATTATGACAAGTTAAAGTAGGATGAGCAGGAAGGTGAATGGACTTGCAGGTCAACAGTGATGAATGTGAAGGAGATTCTGAGTGCTACATAAAATGTCCACAGGGAGAAAAATTTTATGACCAACTCAGGTTTATTTTAATGTCATAGAGCTAAAAAAAAACATGATGTTCATCTATCCAAGTGGATCTCCATCTGGGAAGGTTACCCTTGCCCCACATCCCAAATGACATAATCTTAGCCCAGGAGCTCACTGCTACAGATGGCATCACCCCACAGAATAGTTCACCAGTCCAATAGTTCACTGTTGGTGATCATTCACCCATACATCCTAACTAGATATCAGGAGTCCCAACTACCCCTGAGCTGGGAATGTCTCACCACTTATGACAGACCAAAGACACTCTCAATTTTTCAGTGCCTAATCATACTCTTATGTCCTGCTTTAAAAAGTGAGACCCACCAGACTGAGTGATTTTCCAGACAGTGCAGTTTGTTTTCTCTGTGACCCAAACTTCCTTGGTGATGCCTGTAAAACTATAATTTAATGTATGCCCCTTATGATTATAATACTAATTTTAAGACATTAAGTACCTGTGGGACCCATTCCAATTAAACTGCAGTGCCTCTAAAGATTAAGGTTCTTACTAATATCACCTCTCTTGCATAATAGGAGGCCTAACTGAGGTACCCAATTGTGATAATTAGTGTCAACTCAGCCAGGTAATAATGTCCAGTTGTTTGATCCAGCAAGTACTGGACTAGTTGTAATACAAGGATATTTATGGACTTCAGTCATCAGTGAATTTACTGCATAGATATCTGATTACACCTACAATCAACCATGAAGAGTGTCATTGGCAATAAGTGATGTTTTATCTAATAATTGAATGCCTTAAAAGCTGAAGTGATTTCAGCATTTAGAGAGAATTTTCCAGCTCATCTTTGGATAGCTAGCATCTCCTGGGAACTCATCAAAGACCTTCATCAGACTTTTATCAGAGACCCTGGTTTGCAGGCTGCCTGCAGAATATGGACTTGTGCATCTCCACAGTCATGTGAGAGAATTTTATAAAATCTCATAGTATTTACAGATATCTCCTGTTCATTCTGTTTTCCCAGAAAATCCTGACTAATATACCATGCTACATGTTCTCCTAGGTAAAAAAGGATAATTCTTTTGGCCTCCTAATATGTTATCTGTCCTTGCCCCTCCACTCTCTTTCCCTCCCCCTTTGTCATTATTCATCATCCATATTCTCTCCACAGTCTCTCCTACCCTAACAATGCCTGCCTCTGTTGCCCTCCAAAAACTACATAGCAAATTACACCCCAGCCCCTTCAATATTTACACAAAATTCCATTCTATGCATACATTAACTGAATTAGTCTCTTCTGCATTGACTTACCATAACTGCTGCTTTTGACATCATCCCACTTCCAGCCCTTTATCCAGCTCATATCTGGACCAGAGATGGAAAATTTTGGGAAATTAAAACCTTTTCCAAACTTCCACCAACCCTGAATCTGGGGTGCCCAACCCTTCATGGCAACTGGTGATTGTGCATAAGTTTCCTCAATATATAGCACATGCAAGTGACTTAATGGATAACTACGTACCCTTTGGTTGACTTTTTAAAGGAGGTACTGGGGAATTTTTTTTTATAAGAATAAGTTCATTTGAGCATTTTACTGTACTGATGAGAAGGATCCAGACCAATAGACATCAATATTACCTTGCAATATAGTTCATGAGACATGCTCTTTGTGGCATGCTTTCTCTCTATTAATATGAAAAAATTATTATTAAATAGGTATAATATGGGTTATACTAAAGAGCTGTCCTTTGACATTATTTCATTACTGGTGATGTTGAATATATTGGTGACTGTGATTGCTGATCACTTCCCCTAGAGCTTTTTCTGCTCTGCTTTTATTCATGATTTTTTCATTGCATTCATTCAAAGATTTGCAGTATTTCCCCCCACAAACATGGGTATTTACTATTTCATTATTTTATCTATGCATAGTGGTATCTGGAAGAAATGCATGAAAGTTTGTAAATTTTATGTGATCAATCTATCAGTGTTACATATTGCCTTTTTCTGAATTGCTTTTTAAATGTAGAAAGTTTTTCTTCACACTTTGTGTTAATAAACCTCTTTTAAAAAAAAATCATGAAATATCTTTTCCAGCAAAGTGGCAACTACAACTCTACCATGGCAGGAGAGGGAAGGCTGGAGGGGTGGTGGTAGTCAGTGTTTCCAGACATGTGGGGGGACTACTTGGAAGCCTGGGTCACACCTTGCTGACCTCCACACCTCAGATGTTAGCATTCTCAGAATTAGTCCTTATTTACCAAGGTTCAGGGGATACCAAGTTTGATACTGCTATAGAGATGTTGAAGCACATGGAGAGATTTTGGGGATCAAAAAATCCATTTCCATATTACTGGACAAAGAAAAAGGTCTTAGACCTGTTGTGAAACTGAAAGAATACAGCAGTATACTAATAAGCTTCCCTGTTGCAGCACTTCTAAATGTATATTAAAATATTTAATGAACAGAAGTTTAATATGTGAATAAGCTCTCATTTAAAATTTTGTTATAGGAAAGTTTTTGAAAGTTTTGAATGCTTTGTATAATTTAGTCTGGATATTGAATATTGTCTTTAGGGATACTTTGTTGCAGCAGTTGGAATGAAAACCCAATTAGCACTCTGAGGTGAAAATGAATGACGTTTTATTATACGTGGGCTCTGAGGAGAGTCAAGTCTCCAAAACATCTGAGCAATGTGTCTTGATTTTCATAAGTGTATATAGGAACTCTAAGTGGGCAAATTCCTAAGCAAGTGGGCAGGCATGGTTACAAAAGCAAAAGGAGCAAAGTTAGCTTATCTTCCAAAAACACAAGGATATTAGGGAAGAAAAGAGACATTATCTATTTAGAGTTGTAAATTTCATTTGAAAGTAGCAGGCAGGGATTGCTTATCTTCCTAAAGATGTGGATTCCAAGGAGAAAAGGGAGGAAGGGAGAAAGGGACCAAGGGGAGCTTATTTCCCCAAAGCTGTGGGTTTCTGATGAGGGATGGTTAGGGCCCTGGCACTTTCTTTATCATCCCCAGCTTTGATGCCCTTATAATTCTTTATGGGGCATCATCTGCTAACATGGGGATTTTTCTGTAGTCCCCAAGGGCTGATATTTAACACAAGGCATTACTTGGTGTTTTAAGGCATTTAAGCAGGAAGTGATGTACTGTGTTAGGTACCATAGAATGCATGGCCTGAAAATTAAAAGGAAGACGACTGAGGCTATTACTGGCATGAATGGAAAAATCCAGGAAAGGAGATACTGGAAGTAGTTTTCATTGGCAGATGCCTGGTATATATGGTTTAAGTGGTGTTTAGCTAATTCTTTTAGTAGGGCCAACTTGTCCCTAACTATCGCTGAGGAATTTTTATAGAAACAACATTCTTCCCCCAGGGCCAGCCAGATTCCCCATGAACCTGCAATGAGCAAGTTTAATCCTCACTTGTTTTGCAAAACCACTTCTGCCAATGAGTCTATCTGGTCTTGCAACCCATTGAGAGTCCCCAATATTTCCTTGAGGTCATTTGATGTTTCCCATATAAGTGTTTGTAAGCCCTCCTGACCAACTGTGAGTGAGGCCCCTGCTACTGCTGCACTATTGACTACTCCTAGTCCTAAGAGTATCAAAATTGCCTGTATTGCTCATTTGGCTTGGGAGAGCTCTCCAGGCAATTCATCTCCATACACTGAGAATGATGGCACTGGCCAAGCCAGATAACAGATGCCCTGGCCAGCCTTGGGTAGGCACCAGTAGGCCTTGGTGCCACAGACACAGATGGTGGAATTTGTGGTGCATCAGTCAGATTCATTGAGTGGGGGAGTGGTGTTACAGTTAGCCCTTCCAAGAGGGAGGATGGTTGAAGGAGAACTGGTGGCTATGTTTTTACAGTTAGCCAGTTTTCCTGGGGTTTTGTTTATGCAGACTGGGAAGGGCCTGATTCCTGCTGCAGAGCTGTCATGGGCCATGAGGGTTAT
>JAQZBX010090546.1:0-12502 GCA_029593785.1 Cabassous unicinctus
TTTTTTTTTTTTTTTTGTCTTTCTTCTTCACTTTCCTTAAGCAATGTTTTGTAGTTTTCTGAATACAGGTGCTTTATGTCCTTGGTTAAGTTTATCTCTAAATATTTGATTCTTTTAATCATTATTACAAATGGAATTTTTAACTTTCCTCCTTAGGTTGCTCATCAGTAGTGTATAGAACCACTTTTGGTTTTTGCATATTAATTTTGTATCCTGCCACATTGCTGAATTCATCTATTCATTCTAGTAGTTCTGTTGTGGATTTTTCATGATTTTCTACATATAGGATCATATCAGCAATGAATAGTGAACGATTTACTTCTTCCTTTCTTATTTGGGTGCCTTTTATTTGTTTGTCTAGCTTAATTGTTATAGCTAGGAATTTTGCACAACATTGAATAACATTGGTGAGAGAGCACATCCTTGCCTTGTTCCTGATCTCAGTGGGAAATAATTCAGTCTTTCACCATTGAATACAATGCTATCTGTAGTATTTTAATATGTGCATTTTACCATATTGAGAAACCTTCCTTCTAGTCCTATGTTATGGATTGTTTTTATGAAGAAAGGCTGCTATATTTTATCAAATGCTTTTTTTGCATCAATCAAGAAGATCATGTGACTTTTCTTCTTCAATTTATCAATGTGGTTTATTATACTAATTGATTTTCTTGTGTTGAAGCATTGTTGCATACCTGGGATAAAACCCACTTGATTATGTTGTATAATTCTTTTAATGTGCTTTTAGATTCAGTTTGCAGATATTTTGTTGAGGATTTTTGCATCTATATTCATTAGAGATATTGGTCTGAAATTTTATTTTTTTGTAGTATCTTTATCTGGATTTGGTATTAGGGTGATGTTGGCTTCATAGAATGAGTTTGATAGTGTCTTTCCTGTTCAATGTTTTGGAAGAGCTTGAGCAAGATTGGTATTAGATCATCTTTGAATGATTGGTAGCATTCACCTGTGAAGCCCTCTTGTCTTGGGCTTTTCATCATTGGGAGTTTTTTAAAAAATCATTTGTTTTTTTAATTTTTAGATTACATAAATATTACAGAAAAATGTAGGGGATTCACATATGCCCCACTCCCTATCTTACCCACACTTTCCCACATTAACAACATCCTTCATTAGTGTGGTACATTTGTTACTATTAATGAACATATATTGGACCATTGCCACTAAGTATGGATTATAGTTTACATTATAGTTTAAACTCTCTCCCACACAATTTTGTAAGTTATGACAAAACTTACAAAAGTCATTATATGTCATTGCAATGTCATTCATGTCCCGAAAATACCGCCATATTACACTGATTTCCCTTCTCCCTCCTCTCAGAACCTACAGAGGCCACTGACTCCACATCAATGGTAAAAGTTCTTCCATTGCTAGAATAACAATAAGTCTATAGTGGAATAACAGTAAGTCTACTCTAGTCTACCATTCATTTCCCAATCCTGATGATTCTGGAATGGTGATGCCCACTCTGTCTCTAATTGAGAGGGGGCTTAGATCCCATGAGGCAGATGGGTGGGACTCTATTGTTTGCAGTTGTAGACTCTCTCTGTTCCTAGGGTTGGTCATTGTCCTTCATCATCCTTAGTTGTCCTGGGTGAGTCCAATGACCTGGAGAGTAGGTGTTGTGACTCTGTTGAGATTCAAGTCCCAACTGGCACACAGAAAGCCAAAAGATTTAAGCCTCTTGGATAGTGACTTATAGAAGGGGCAGAAGAGCATGTGTCGGGAAACTTCAGCTGAGTCTATCTCTGTCACACTGGGAAGCATAAATTCAAAAGTAGGGTCCAGTGGCAGGGCACCCAACTCCTGAGCTGTCAGCCCTGCCTATAGTGTCTGGATGTCTCCAGAACCCTTAGAAACCCCATTACTGGAGGCAATATCTACTGTGGCAGTCAATGAGATCCTACTGAGACATGCATAAGTGTAACCTCTGGAATGAGCTCCTGACTCACTTTGAAGTCTCTTTGCCATATAAAATCATTTGTTTTTACCATTTCACCCTTTTGGTCAAGATCTTTTTCCAGTTGCATTGCTAGCTGTTGCTTGGTAGTAATCCCTCAGTGCCAGGGAGGCTCATCGCCAAGAGTCATGTCCCATGCTGGAGGGCAAGGCAATGCATTTATATGCTGAGCTTGGCTTAGAGAGTGGCCACATTTGAGCAACAAGGAGGCTCTCAGGAGGTAACTCAGGCAAGCTATAATACTATGCTAAGTTTCAATTTCAAAATAAAAGCTTTATAAGTACAGTCATCAATATCAAAGGCCCATCAATGGTTCATCCTCCCTCATTAGTCTCTGCCCCTGTACTTGGGGGATTCTTGCTGTCCCATTAGAGGATGTGATAGAACTCTCCAGGATGGGAACTGGATATTCTTTCAGTTATTGTGTGAATCTCCACCCACCATGATAATGCCCCATGAAGAACTGAACTCTTTCATATGCATTATAGGTATGCCCCAGGTGAATATCCTCACATGCATCATTGACACCCCATACCAATGATCCTCCCCTGCCAAAGTTTTGATCCTTCTGTAATGCAAAACTTCTTCAAAAATGAAGCCAATAAAATAACCAAATGAAATTAATAAGAAAATGAAATAATAATAATAGTTTTAAAAATGACAAATTAACTACAAAAAATTAAAAAGAATTTGAAATAATAAAAAAATTAAAAAAATTAATTTTGGAATTATGTCTTTCATCACTGTAAGATCTGTTGTCTTGTATGTACAATGACATTTTCTTCCATTTATTCCCCCAGTATCTTATTTTTTTCATTTTTTCTTCACAGAAGCTTTAGGTTACAGAAAAGTCATTTACAGAATATAGGGGATTTTTTGGGAGGCTTTTGATGACTGTTTCAATCTCTGCACCTGTGATTGGATTTTGAGGTCTACTATTTTTTCTAGGGTCAGGGAAGGAGGTTCATATGTTTATAGGAATTTGTCCATCTCTTCTACATTATCTAGATATTTGGTGGACAGTTTTTCATAGTATCCTCTTGTGATCTCTTATTTCTGTAGCGTCAGTGGTAATGTACCCCTCTCAATTCTGAATTCATTTATTTACATCTTCTCTCTTATTTTCTTTGTCAATCTAGTTAAGTGTTTGTTGATTTTGCTGATCATCTCAAAGAACCAACTTTTCATTTTATTGATTCTCTTTACTGTTTATTTTTCTTGATTGCATTTATTTCTTCTCTGATCTTTATTACTTCTTTCCTTTGGGTTTGAGATAAGTTTCCTGTGCTTTTCCTAGTTCCTCCATGTGTGCAATTAGATCTTCAGTATTTGCTCTTTTTACCTTTTTAATGTAAGAATTAAGGGCTATAAATTTCCCTATCAGCACTGCCTTTTTGATATCCCATAGGTTTTAATATGCTGTGTTCTCATTTCCATTCATCTCAAGATATTTACTGAATTCTCTTGCATTTTTGCTTTGGCCCACTGATTAACAATATATTGTTTAATCTCCATATATTTATGAATTTTGCTTTTTCCATCCATTATTGGTTTTCATTCCATTATGACAAGAGAAAGTATTTGCATAATTTTAATCTTTTTCAATTTATTGAATCTTGTCTTGTGACCCAACATCTGCTCTACCTTGGAGAGGGATCCATGAACCCCTGTAAAGAATGTATATCCTGCTGTTTTGGGATGCAATGCTCTGTAGATGTCTGTTATATCTAGTTCATTATCATATTATTCAAGCTCTCTGTTTCTTTATTTATCCTCTGTTCAGATGTCCTATCCAATACTGAGAATGGTGTATTGATGTCTACAACTATTTTTGTAGAGACATCTATTTCTGCCTTCGGACTAGCCAGTGTTTTTCTCATGTATCTTGGGGCACAAAGGTTAAATGCATTTATATTTATAATAGTTAATTCCTCTTACTGAATTGCCACTTTTATTAATATATAATGACCTTCTTCATTTCTTAAAACAGTTTTGCATTTAAAATTTCTTTTTTTCTGATATCAGTATTGATAGTCCAGATCTTTTTTTGTTACTGTTTGCATGGAATATATTTTTCCAACTTTTAACTTTCAACCTGTTTGTCTTTACATCCAAGGTGAGTCTCTTGTAAACAACATATAGATGGCTCATATTTTTTTAAACCATTCTGCCATTCCATGTCTTTTGATTGGGGAGTTCAAGGCATTATCATTCAATGTTATTACTGTAAAGGAATTACTTACTTCATCCATTTTATACTTTGGCTTTCTGTTGTCAAATCGTACTTTTGTCTGTCTTTTTACCATTTAATTTACCCTTCCTTATCATTTTTATTTCTACGCTCTTCTCTGTTTCTCACCATTGCTTTTCCCTTACAGGCTGCAGCACTCCCTTTAGTATCACTTGTATTTCAGATCTTTTTTTAAACATTATCTCTCAGTTTTTGTTTGTCTGCGAAGACATTTTTGAAGGACACTTTTGCAAGATACAGAATTCTTTGCTGGCAATTTTTCTCTTGCAGTATCTTAAATACATCATACCACTTTCTCCTCACCTCCATGGTTTCTTATGAGAGGTCAGCATTTCATCTTATTGAGGTACACTTGTGTGCGATTCTTTGCTTTTACCTTACTCCTTTCAGAATCTTCTCTTTATCTCTGATATTTGTTATAATGAATATTAGGTGTCCAGAGGAGGTCTATTCAGATTTATTCTGTTTGGCGTGTGTTGTCCTTCTTGGATATGAATATTTATGTCTTTCACAAAAGTTGGGAAATATTTGGTCATTTCTTCAAATATTCTTTCTGCCCTTTTTCCATACTTTTCTCATTCTGGTGCACCTATAACTCTTATATTTGTGCATTTCATATTGTCACTCATTTTCCTGAGACCCTGTTCCATTTTTTTCTTTTTTTCCTCTTTCTGTTACCTGTCTCCAGCTCACTTATTTTGTTCTCAACCAACTCAAATCTGCTAATATATGCCTTTAATTATTTTTTAGGAGGTACTGGGGATTTAACCTAGTGCCTCATATATGGGATGCAGGCACTCAACAGAGAACTACACCTTCTCCACAATGAGAGTTGGGTTTTTCATTTGTTGGTTTGTGTGTTTTTGTTTTAGGATGTGCCAGGGATTGAACCCAGGATCTTTTATATGGGAAGCAGGTGCTCAATCACTTGAGCTACATTTGCTCCCCTCTGCTGTATTTTTTGAGGTACTGGGGGCCAGGAATTGAACCCGGGACCTCATATGTGGGAAGCCAGTGCTCATCCACTGAGGCACATTGGTTCCCTGATCTGGTTTTTTCATTTTTTTTGCTTGTTTCTTGCTTTTTATTTTTTATGAGGCACCAGGAACTGAACCTGTGACCTCCCATGTGGGAAGCAGGCTCTCAACTTCTTGAGCCACATCTTCTCCCCTAATGTATTTTTAATCTCATCCATTTTGTCTTTCATTCCCATAAGCTCTGTTACTTTCCCTTGCAGGCTTTCAAAATGTTCTTTATGCTCACCTAGTGTCTTCTTAATAAACTTTATCTATTTAGTCATATTTTTATTCAGTTATTTGAATTAAGGAGATTTGTGTTTATCATTGATTAGTTTTCTTAAATCCTGTATCACTTCAGGATATTTGGTTTGCTCCTTTGGCTGGGTCATCTCTTCCTGTTTCCTAGTATGGCTTCTAATTTTTTGCTTAACTCAAAGTATCCGAATAGGTTGGTGAATATATTCTGATAGTTAATGTATTACTCACCCAAAGGGGTGCTGATGCAAAATACCAGAAATCTGTTGGCTTTTATAAAGGGCATTTATTTGAGGTAGAAGCTTACAGTTACCAGGTCATAAAGCATAAGTTACTTCCCTCACCAAAGTCTGTTACCACGTGTTGGAGCAAGATGGCTGCCAATGTCTGCCAAGAGTTTAGGCTTCCTGGGTTCCTCTCTTCCCAGGGCTTGTTTCTTCCAGGGTTCAGCTGCCCTGCTGTCTCCACAAGACCAGCTGTAGACTATCAGGTGACCATCTCTGTCTCTTTTCCTGTTTCCTTCTCTCTTTCCTCACTACCAAGTTCCTCTATATGCTTACTTCCCAGGGCGCCAGCTCAAAAAATCTAACCTTCCTTCTCTGTGGTGCAGTTTCTCTGTGAGTCCCCACCCACAAGGAGGCAGGGACTCAATGCCCTACTGATATGGCCCAATCAAATCCTTAATCATTATTTAACCAAGTAAAAGTAAAACCTCTGAATCCAATACACTCCAATATTCCCAGAGGAAAAGAGCAGTTTAAAAACATAATTCAATATTTATTTTTAGAATTCATCAATAATATCAAACTGCTGCAGTTAACCTCTCTCTCTTGCCTAGTGTTTTATTTTCACAGTTCTTTGCTTTTTGGTTCAACTTACTTTGAATCTTTAAAATGGCCCAGCTGAAGTTAATCAAAATCAGGCCAGGAACTCACTAATGGGGCACAGATTTTCAAACATTATTTGGGGCTAAAGAGAGACCTTAAACACAGTTTTTCTTCTTGCAGTTTCCTGTCCAGCCTGCAGATGGCACTTGTCAACATATCTTTCCACAGAGCTGTTTCTTTCAACCTCTGATTTTCCAAGTTTCTGGTCTGGCCAGAATTGAAATTTAAAGCATGCTGTGCTGGTTGAATTCACTGAAGAGAAACCACTCTCCCTCTGACAAACCCTCCCTTCTCCCTTGTAACACCTGATAAGGAGGAAGATGTCTGTTCCCTTCTGAGTTGGCTGCTGTGAGCCAGGAGTTTTATCCAGACTTAATGCTTTGAGCATGGGGTTGGGTGCCATTCCTGGCCACTACAGGGGTTTAGTAACTCATGTTTGTTGTTTCAGGTTATTTTTCTCTCTGTCTCTTACTCTCCTGGTGGTTGCACAGCATTGTCCTGGTCTGCTCACAAGGCAGGTCCCTTGGACACCTTTAGTCCCTTTCTCCATTGTTTTTGTGTAAGAGTTGAGCCCTGCCTGTCTACTCTGATGTCATCTTCCCAGAACTCTCATCCCAACCCAATGTTAAATCTACTGCTATAAATGTATGTGCATTGTTGCCAGAAGCACAAAAGAAGGGTAGTAAATAAAAGGAAATGAGGAATCATTTCTTTATTTCCCCAATTTTAATTTTCTTAAAGTTTTGATGGAATATATTTGCACATTTTGAAATATTCAAAAAAGAAAACTAGCATTCTCCTTACCATTATGGTTCCCAATTGCCCAACTTCAATTTCTATAAATCAATATTGTTTAAATTTTATTAATGGATGCAATGTATAGAAAGTATTTTTTCTTAATGGTGGCTGAGAATTCTGGAGATGTATAACAGTTGAACAAAATTTATGTCCATGTGAAAATTTTTGATGATTTGGAGAGACCAGCAACAATGAAGGTGCTTCTTTCAGTCCTTAAGAGACAGATTAATTGAAGATACAGGAGAGCCAATGGAAACTGGTGTTCAAAGACCTTAGAAAATTTGTAAATGGGAGGTCTTCTACCATAGGAATGGTCAGGCTAGGGCCATCTTTTCTGTACAACCATCTCACAAGTCCCTAGCTTGTGATCTTGAACCATATGCACTTATATGTGGTATTGAACACCCAGTTATGTATAGTTGAGGGAAGCAGCACATACTGATCCTGATGTCTGTATGAAACCTCTTCAGTTTGCAGAATTCTGGATATTTACTTCAAAATACTCTTTCATTTGAATGAATATTATACCTGTGAGTTGAATTTAGATAGAAAGTATTTCACACATTAACTGACTGGATTTGTCAAAATGCATAACATATTGTTAAACAATTTTATGTGAGAAAAAATGAGGTAATCTATAAAGGGGAATAATTTAGCCATACTCATTGTTTAAAAGTGAAATATCATGAATATTTCTTGCTTTATGTTGTCTGTAGATTTACTTGAAATTACTGTAAATTTTAGATTTAGCTATGAATTCTCAAGAGAAAGTTTTATAATAAGCAGCAAGACATTATAATTGCCAGTTTATTAGGAAATTTCCAGATGTATATCACGCCACATGTCATGTGCTATTATTTTACAATAGAATTTTATGTATTCAGAGTATGCATATGTCTATATGTGTATCTGAAAGCTCAGCATTGAGAATGATCTTACTGGAACCCCAAATATAATTTGAAATTTTTGTACACAGTCTCTGCTTCCTCAATGCTGTCAGTTTGAACATCACATTCAGGACATTGATATAGTTGGCCTTGGGTGAAGTCAAATATCTGTGACTTTTTAGGCACTATTCCCCTCCAATGATGTGGCTGTAGACTTCACCCTGGAAGAATTGGCCCAGCTAGACATATCACAGAGAAAGCTGTTCAGAGAAGTGATACTGGAGAATATCAATCACCTTCCCTCATTGGTGAGGCACTCAAAATTTATCTATCATCTCTATCTCTATCTAGGTACCTATCTATGTATCTATCTATGTATCTATGTACCCATCTATCTAATATATATACTATCTACATATATTTATATTTTTTCATTTTAAAAACAATTTATTGAAGTATATCATTCATACATGAACATACATAAACAGTAAGTGTATAGTAAAACTTGTGAACTTACTAAACAAACATGCGTAACATCACACAAGGCTCCCATATGTCACCCCACAAAAATTACTTTACATTGTTGTGAAATATTTGTAACAAGTTATAAAAGAGGATTGTCAAAAAATTACTACAAACTATAGTCTGTATCTTTTGGTGTAATTTCCCCCAAACCACCCTATATTATATTGTTCATTAACTATATAATTTATCTGAAGTTTACTGGCATTTGGATAATCACCGTATTGTGCAATTATCACTTCAATCAATATGAGAGCATTTTCATTACTCCAAATTAAAAGAAAAACAATGCAAAACAAACCTCTATCATTCCCATATGTTAGTGCTGCTAATTACAAATTGAATGATTTGGTTTCTCCATTTATATTCATTTTCAAACATTTACAAACAACTTTTTACCAATTCTGCATAGATTAAACCTCAACTTCCAACTCTTTAACCACATTATTTTCCTTGAGTTTGTTCATTATATTTCATTCATGATGGTGAAATCATACAATATTAGTCTTTTTGTGCCTGGCTTGCTTTATTCAATATATTGTCCTTCAGGTTCATCCATGTTATCGCATGCTTCATGACTTCATTTCTACTTACAGCTGAATGATATTCCATCTTGCATATATACCACTGTTTGTTTATCCATTTCCCAGTCGATGGACTCCTAGGTTGTTTCCATCTTTTGGCAATTGTGAATAATGTCACTATGAACATCAGTGTGGAGATGTCTGTTCATGTCACAATTCTCAGTGTTTGGAGGTATATATCTAGTAGCGGTATTGCCTGGTAACATCATAGATCTATATCTAACTTCCCTAGGAACCACCAAACTTCTACAGTGACTATACAATTCTACATTCCCACCAACAGTGAATAAGCATTCTTATCTCTCCACATCCTCTCTAACACTTGTAGTTTTCTGTTTTGATAATAGTGGCCATTCAGCTAGGTGTGAAATGATAACTCGTTGCAGCTTTGATTTTCATTTCCCTAATAACCAGTAATGTTAAACATTTTATATGTGATTTTTCACCATTTGATATTAAACCCTTGTCAGATGTGTGATTTCCAAATATTTTCTCCCATTGTGTAGGATGCCATTTTACCCTCTTCACAAGGTCCTTTGAGATGCAGAGATATTTAATTTTGAGGCAGTCCAATTTATCTATGTTATCTTTTGTTACTTGCTTTGGGTATAATGTTTAAGCAACCCCCATCAAGTACAAGGTCTTGTAGATGTTTCCTTGTGTTATTTTCTAGGAGTTTTATGGTCCTGAATTTTATATTTACGTCATTGATCATTTTGAGTTGATTCCTGTATAGGGAATGAGATAGGGGCCCTCTTTCATTCTTTTAATTATATGTATCCAGTTCTCCCAGCAACATTGATTGAAAAGACTGTTCTGTCCCAGAAAAGTGGACTTGATAGGCTTATCAAAAATCAGTTGACCATATAGATGATGGTCTATTTCTGAACTCTCAATTCAATTCAGTGGTCAAAACAGCCAATGCCATGCTGTTTTTTTTTTTTTTTTTTTCACTTTTTTATTTTTTAAAAGATACTTTGATTACATAAATGTTACAGAGAATATATAGGGGATTCCCATATGCCCTGCTTCCCACACCTCCCACATTTTCTCATATTACCAATATCTTTCATCAGTGTGGTACATTCATTGCAATTGATAAAGCCATTTTGGAGCATTGCCACTAAGCATGGCTTATAGTTTACATTGTAGTTCACACTGTCTCCCATTTGACTCTGAAGGTTATGGCTGGATAGATAATGGCCTGTTTCTGTCATTGTAATTTCTTTCAGGGTGATTCCCAAGTCCCAAAAATGCACCCATTATACCTGTTTTTCCTTTTCCCTAACCCCAGAACATCCATGGGTCACCGTCTCCACAACAATAGTATTTCTTCCATTGCTAGAATCACAATAAGTCTACAGTAGAATATGAGTAAGTTTATTTTAGTCCATAGTTCATTTCCCAACTCTGAGGACTCTGCGATGGTGATGACCACGCCACCATTAATTAAGGTGGCAATTAATTGATCCCATACATCTGATGGATGGGACTATCTTTCCTATAGTTGTAGGCATTCTCGGTTCCTTGGTATGTTGTTTGTCCATCATCTCCTCCCGTTTAGTTGTCTTGTGTGAGTCCATTGAACCAGAGAGTAGGTGTTGCAACTCTGTTGTGATTCAGGGTTCAGCTGGCACACGGACATCTCAAAAATTTAAGTCTCTTAGATGTACAGCTACCAACTCTAGTACTAATTATAAGTTCAAATAGAAGGACAGAAGAGTCATGCATAAGGAACTCACTGCTGGGTCTAACTCAGTCACACTGGTGAGCATAAATACCAGATTAGACCCACTGGTAGGGGCCAAATTCCTGAGCTGTCTGCCCTGACTATAGTGTCTGGAGGTCTCTATATCCCTGAGGAGCTTCACTATTTAGGGTTGTATCTACTTTGGCTGTTAATGAGATCCTTTTGATGTCCTCCTGACTCAGTTCGAAGTCTCTTAACCATACAAACTCAATTGACTTTAGCTTTCCCCCCTTTTGATCAAGGTGGGGTTTTTTTTGTTTGTTTGTTTGTTTTTCCAGGTGCATTTCTTGTTGGTACTTGGGAGCATGTGGATGGTAGATTTGTTACAGTTGATGAACAAATATTTTTTTTTTTTCATTTTTAAAATAAAATTTTATTGAAGTATATTGTTCATACATGAACATACATAAACAATATAAATAGAGTACAAAACAATCATGCATATCATCATACAAAGCCCCCATACATCTCCCCATGATCAATACCTTGCATTGTTGTGAAGCATTTGTTACAAACTATGAAAGAGCATCATCAATGACTACTAACTATAGCCCATGTCTTATATTTGAAGTATTTTACCTCCAACCCACCCAATTATTAACATCCAATATTAGTATTACATATTTGTTTTCATTCAGGAGAAAACATTCTCATATTTGTTCTGTTAACCACAGTCCATCATCGACCACTGGAGTCCCTGAGTTATACAGTCCCATGATTTCTACAATCCATTCAAAGTGTACATTCAGTGGCTCTCATTTTCATCACAGAGTTGTGCTGTCATCAACTCAGTCAATTTTAGAACTTTTGACAACTCCAAAAGTAAAAATCCCATAGCCACATATACCCCATATACCCCCATTGTTTTTTTTGAAAAAATATTTTCTTGTCAATCATGCAAAATATTACAATATTACTGTTGAGTATTTTTTTTATTTGTAAAATGATATATAATACATATGCATATATGTGCATTTGTTTACATAAATGTTATTTGTTATATATATATGTATACATTTTATAAAGGTGCCTAGATTACTCAAATATTACTAAGAAACTACAGGGATTCTCATGCTCCCTGCCACCCACACCCCCAACAACACCCTGCACAACCATTCGCCATCCGCGTGGTACTACACCCTCAATGGATATACACATCCTGGGGCCTTGTGACCGAGCATAGACCACAGTTCACATCACAGGCCACACTCTCTCCCACCCAGTTCTGCATGGTATATTCTGATGGAAAATGGCCTACATTCATCACTGTCTTACCACTCAGGACAACCCCCAAAGTCTGAAAAAAGCCCGAGCATTTCAACTGCCCCTCCTCACCCTACCCCAAAAATGTCCAATGGTCACCAGGTCCACCTCACTGTTACAATTTCTTCCATTGCCTGAATCACAATATGTCTACAACAGAACACCACCAAGTCCACTCTAGTCCACAGCTCCTCCCCCCATCATGAGGGGACTTGGAAGGTGATGTCCACTCCACCTCCAAGTGAGAGAGGGCTTATATTCCATGGATATAGTGGATAGGATTATCTTGCCTTCAGCTGCAG
>JAQZBX010090547.1:0-12487 GCA_029593785.1 Cabassous unicinctus
CCTTGGGGTAGGAGGCAGCCAGAATTCTTCATCCCCACATGAGCTTAGAAGTCATTGTTCCTCCTCTTCACACAAAATCTCCTCCCTAGAGGCTCACCCCAAATACTAAACCACCTGCCCTTGTGGCCATCAGGGAAGGGTTGGAGAAAATGAAGTCTATGGCTCACTTTAATTGTTAGCAAGCCCTTAATCTAATGCTGATTCTCACCAAGGATTGAGAAGAACCAACCCATTCTTTCCTACCTTGCATGGAGTTGGGTTTTACCCATAGTTCCAAGGACCCTGACCAAATTTTTTGTCAAAAAGCCTTGAGGTTTGTTTCCATTTATCCCTTGCTAAAACACAAGAAAGAATGAATTGCAATTGCCAGTTTGATAGGTGTGAAGGACCCTTCCAGAATTTCCTTTGGGCTAGAAGAGCCAGCTTGCACTCTCTCTTGTGGGAAAAATGAAGAGGGAAAAAAAATCAGATGGCCAACACCATAACAATGACTTATGTAGAAAACATATGGTCATACTTTTTAAACCACTGGTTTCCTTACTGGATAATTTCTAATTTTATCTAACATTTCTCATTTAATGAAAAAAAAAAATGCTTTTAAAAAATCTATCCATGTAACCATCCTCCGAATTTCTGAACCAATACCTTGAACTAAACAGAATATATTTCCTAACAGCTCAAAGACCATTACAGTGTCATTTTTGTGAAAGAGTATTGGGGCTTGCTAAAACTCACAGCCTAAACTATAACTTGACTTTTAAAGCACACTTAACAAATTAGCACATTTAGAGGAAAGAAGGATTTCCTCATTCTGGGTTTGGAGGCAGAGGGATGTATGAGATTACCTTCCAGTTCTGTACTATTGAAGTAGGAATTCTTCCTTTGTAATTCACCATCTTCATTTATGAGTCTCCATAAATAATAGTTGCTAAAGAACTTTATTAATATAGCAAAGTAGAATATAATAAGATTTTACATAGTATTCATTGAGGCAGAAACAGATATAAGAGTTATTAATAAAAAAGGATTGCTCTTGATAATGGAAAATTTTTGGTTTTGCATCTAAAATAATTACTTTCTTAGGGGAAAAAAAAATGCTGAGTAGCTTTCTGTGGATAAAGGAATGTAAGTACCTGACTGCTGACACTGAAAAAGCAAAGTGTTATTTCTATCCCCGCCTCCTTATTATTGAGTTCTACTATTTGCGTTCCTTAATTGTCGTCCTTTTCTATTTTACTTGTTCATTCACTCATTCATTTATTCATCTTCTTCTCTGAGGCAGGCAGGGTAATATTATCTATTCTTGTGCCCTGTCAGTAAAATTTGTATGCAATTCTTAAAACAAAAATCCCTAGAAAGGCTGCTAAGTACCTGGGAGGAAATGTTGACTTGCCTAGTACATAGGGGAATGATGCTGAGCCTCAGAGTTACTTAGTCAAGTGTGACCATTTGACTTTGGATCTATCTTTGGATGGAGATCACCAGGCATAGCTAATAAAATCTACAACAGGTCCACAGGCCTTCCTGCCAACACGGCAGCTTATCTGGAAGAAGGAAGAAAAGGAGAAATGGAGAGAGACAGGGATGGCACATGCCTTCAGGGACAGGTACTAGCTGTGGAATGCCCTGGGCCTATAGGATTTAAAGTGATTCCACTGAGGCTTTCCAGACTCTGACCCCACTGGATACCTTAGACCCAGTTCTGGCTTCAGAACAATCCTAAGATCTCTATGATTCCAACGCTAGCTACTGTCCCGGGGGAGGAGGCAGAGGCAGCTGCTCCAGTGATGAGATGTTTGGTACTACGTGGAGAGGAAAGTTACAAGGCTTCCCATTCTCTGACCCCTCTTGACACGCCATGCTCAATGACAAGCCACCTTGCACGGGGTCTCTAATGCACACCATGCTGTTTCTCATTTGATGCCCTGGCTCCTGCTGTCCCCACTGGTTACCTTCCATTCTCTACATAAGGTTCAGGTCAGGTGTTATCTCCCCAGGAAGTCCCCTATCCTCTCCCCTCCCACAGGATCAACTAGGAACCACCTTCTCTGCTCCTGTTATATCCTATACCTATCTATTGTAGTTAGAGGTCTTGTTTCAAAGTGGCAAGAGCAATAGGTTTTGTATTTGGGCAGATTTGGGTTCAATTCCTAGCTCTGCCATTTGTTAGGACTGTGACCTTGGACAAGTTAATCTTTCTTTTCTATCTATAAAATGGGAATGATACACCTAACCTATAGAGATATTTTGTGGATTAATATACTTTGTATAGCTTTCATTAATCACTATTATTACCAACTTCTGTTATAACTGACTGTTTAGGTGACTGTCCCTCCTCAAGGGCACACATTCCAAGGACAGGGCCTGAGTTATCTTTAGATCCCCAGCCCCTAGTACATAGGAAGTACTTGATAAAGTGTTTGTTGAATGAATGAATTCTAAATAGAAGTGAATTCTAAATAGGAATATTCATACTACAAAATAACTATTTTCTATACCAGAGGTAGGGGCATATGTTGTGCACAGTCACACATATACACATGCTACAGGAACTCAGAAGAAAGAATTTGTGTGGTTCTTTTGGGGGTACAGGGGAGCAGTAAGGGAAAGTTACCCTGAGGAGGTAATATCTTCCAGGGATTCTGGGTGTCTAGCCTTGGAGAACTGACTTATTGTAATGAAAAATCTCAGAATCCAGCATAAAAATTAAGAAATACCCTTAGAAACTAAGCCCAGAGCATGGAGGTGGGCATACGAGCTTTTTCTCATAGAAAAACTGGCATTATGGTTTGTCTTGGGGATCTTTGGTAGGACCAGAGGACACAGGGAAAGAGCACAGGTGGACCCCTGATAAGGGGAGGCATCCTCACTTACAGACACATCTGGGAGTCCTCGTGGCCCTATCGAGGGTGGCAAAACCAGATGGCAAATCTTGTACTATCCTCAAGTAATAGCTTAAGAAGCTTACCTAAAAGACACATGTTATCTAAGGCTGGGGCTCTTCTAGGGAGTGTCACTGTCTTAGGGGCCCCCGAGTGGCTGTGTTTAAATTATACAGGTTGATTTTTACCCACAGGCAATGCTGGAGGAGGGCCAGAGGGAGGCGGTTATTCCATAAGTCAGTTGGAATAACTGACTTATTCCATAAGTCAGTTGTTTTCTCCAGCCACAGTTCCACTTCCCCAGTGTCAAGATGGTAACGTGCCAGTTTTCCCTCTTTTTATTTCCTTAAGAGTAGAATGACAGCATGTATTTTTATTTAGTAACCCAAAGCTTTTCAGAAAAAAGACTATTAATGATAATAAAATTATTTTTGCATTGCCATGGCCAGAAGTGGCAGATCCAGGTTTTTATGGAGGCATTCTCCTTAATGAAAGGAACACAAAATTGAAATCATAAATTAGGACCAGCGCCTGGGCTTATGCTTCACCAACTTCATGGTCAATCCAGCATTGGCTGGGACACCTTTGTTTTCTCTAATCCTTCTTATTTCCAGTGTCTTATACTTACTTATCCATATGAGCCTAGAAGTTTATCTGGACCTTTAGAAAATGTAATGGTTCCTCGACGGTTTGGGCAGTTGGAGAGGAACTCCAGCCCAGATAGCCACCTGCCCCCATGGTAGAAGAGGGAAAGGGTCATCCTGGCAGGGGCTGGAGGAGCAGTCTAGCAGTCTGTGGCCCTGCCCAAGTCCCAGCCTCTGCCTCCCTCTCTCATCAGCATCTCCGGCAGCTGCCTCTCAGGTGGGACTTAAAGGTCAAGGAATCGGGTTGGCCTGAAGCCTTCAGTGAAGAGAGGATATCTCAAAGTAGCTGTAGTGCCAATGAGTTCTCAGGGACCTGCCAGTGCTTTAGAAGATTTAAGAAGGGATGTTTCCTTTTCTTGGCACACCAGTTTTCTCATCTATAAAGTAATAACAACTACTTCTAGGGTTGTTAATGAGGATTAAAGAAAGCACTTAGGGGATCTGAAGTCTTCTGGCCAATTTGTGCACAGGAGTCTAGAAAGCAGTGATGATAAATGCTACAGTGATTCTACATACACAAGGACAGCAAAATAAAGGGTCTAAATCAGCACTGCCCAATAGAACTTTCTGCAATGATGGAAATTGTCAAAATCTGCACTGTTTAAATTAAATAGCCAGATTAGATAGTGGAGTTCTAAGTAAATAAGTGAATAAAGAATAGCCACTTAGAGTTGTGATCTCAGAACCAATTAGGACTAAGGTAAAGTGGAACGATTATTACTCATCTAAATGACAACACATAAACGTTAATGAAATCATATCAGAAAAAAAAAATTCACACAACTGTTTCTATGATAGTCACTCTAGGCCTGGTGCAGGGGCAAAGGGATACAAAAAGGAAATGAAAAGAACCCTGGCTTGTATCCGTTGGACCAGGAAGAAGGATGACTGTGTCCCTTCCCCTGAGATTGTGTCACAAAGCAATGAGATGGGTATCTGCCCGGAATTCTTTGCTTGTAATCAAGAGGGAAAGAAAAGAATTTCTCTTGGTCCTTTCCTGTTGTAGGATTTAATGAAGCCCAAAAGATCAAGTCCAGGAAACATCTGAGTTGCCTGTGACTTGATACAACCAGTTTCCACATATCATGAGACTTGTGAGCAAGGCAAATGTGAATCTTCTGCATTTACACTGAACATCACAAATTCCAAATTAATTATTGGTTTAGTTGGGAGATTTAATAAATATTTATTGAGTTTAATATGTATTGGGTCCTGTTCTAAGCCCTGGGGTTACAGCGTAAATAGAAAAAGAAAAACAATATTTGATATTCTGGCTCAAAATATTCCTGATTTATCCCAGATCGATATTTTTGGAAGAAAAAAAATTGATTCAATAAAAATTAATATCAGGGTTCAGTTCAAGATCCAGTTAATTAGGTATAGCTCATTAACATTTTTGGCTCAGCACAGTTCAAGTCTCTTTTAGTGGCATAGTACTTGGGGACGCATAATGCAATAGCAAAAATATATCACATGTAATCCTTTTTAGTTACTCAGCAGAGTCCCAAATCCCAGAATTGTTCTGGACAGTTCCCTTTCTTCCTCCCTACAAACAATTTCCCCAGTTTTACTGATACTACTTTCTAAGTACTTCCCTTATCAGTCCAATATTCTTCGCCTTGCCTATGGCCAGAACTGCAGTTCAGGTTCTTAATTTTTGGTTGCACTATTGCAAAACCTTCTAAACTGGTCTCCCTGCCTCTGGTTTCTCTTCTTTCCAATCCATCTGCATATGGTTTTCTAAAACAGAGATCGAATCATATAGCTCTACAGTTAGAAACTGTTAATGGTTTCCCACTGCTCACAGGACATAGTTTAAATTCTTGATCAGTACATACAAGGAAGTATAGCACTTATGGCAAGTCTCAGTGGAAGAATCACAACACAGGCCGCTGGTTTTCTAGAGCAAGGCCATACTATCTGCAGTAGGTAAGAATACCCCTTTGAGAAACACCTCCTGGCATGTTACTGAGCCCTGGTACAGACAGAATGCTTGCTCAAAATTACACCAAGGGACCACACGCCTGGAATTGCTCATAATGAACTGGGTTCTCCTTTGTCATAACGTCTTTCATACCCAGCAGAGTCTTAGCCAGTGCTAATATCTGGGACTTAGGGAATGCCTGTTCCACAGAATTCTGCAGCGCATCTGAGCAGGGGACCACTTCATAGAAAGTTGGTGCAGTACTGGGTCAAGACTATGGAATCCACTGGTCTTATATACTGCATCTCCCAGAAGCAGCTGGCCTCACACACCGCTGGAATAGCCTTCTAAAGGTGCATGCTGAAGCACCAGCTCAGAGGCAATTATCTGAAGAATGGGGTGCTATCTTTCAGGATGCAGCTTATGCATTATACCAGAGTCCTCTCTTTGGTGCTGTGTTTGTAAATGGAAGAATACACGGGTCCCAAAACCAAGGGGTGGAAGCAGGAGTAGCCCCATTTACCATTACTCCCAACGAGCTTCTGGGAAGTTTTGTGCTTTCCATCCCTGCTCCGTAGGCTTGGAGGTCCTGGTCTCCAAGGGGGAGTGCTATTTCAGCAGACACAGCAAGAGTTCCAACAAACTGCAAGTTACAGCTGCCACTAGGACTCTTTGTGCTCAGGGACCAAAAGAACGCCATTCTGGCAGGGATAATTCACCCTAATTGGCAGGAAGAGGCAAGGCTGCTTTTGTACAATGAAGACAGGGTAGAATATATAGAGGACCTAGGTAATCTACTTGGGTGCCTTCTGGTACTCCCTTGGCCCACTAAACTGTGACCAGACACGTGCAGTAACCCCAGCCTAAGAAGGCCATGACTGCCAAAGTTTCAGACCATCCAGCAAAGAAGATTTGGGTCACACCATTAGGTAGGCCACCAGGACCTACCAAGGGATACACTGCGAGGGAGGGGAATTCAGAATGCCTAGTGTAGGAAGGAGAGGATAAGTATCAGTTGCAGCCCCCAAACCAAATGCAGCCAGGAAGGGATATAGTTTGTCCCACTAACCTTACTCTTCTGAGTTTGCCTTCAGGAAGAGTGGTCCCTGGGAACCATGGAGGTGCTTCTCCCTGAACTCATGTGGAGAAGTAGGTCTGTGAGGCACAGGGCCACGAGAATAAGCCTCTCAGATTTCCAACCATGCAGAGCATAATTAACCTATGGCCCTAGCTACTTGTGCTCCCAAATCCATCACCACATTCACATGGAGGCCACACTTCCCATAGGCTGCTCCAGCCATGACTGAGTGGGGCAGGGATGCTACGGCAGGCGACATTGGCTTAAGGACTCCCCAATCTGCCTTGTGGCACCTTCTTGGGATGACACAGTTCTCTGAGACCCACCGAATCCTCCTTCCTTCCTTTCTACTCTCCTTCCCAAGGAGCAGACCAGCACTGCAGTCTGACAGCTTTCTCAGCCTCCCCTGGCTCTATCCCCATTTTCTTTTACCAGCATTTACCCTAAAAAATCTCTTACATCTAATCCCATCACGCTGTCTGCTTCACGGACCTTCATAATCTGCCTCTACCATTTCTCTAGGCTTATCTCCCTTCTTCTTCACAGAAACCCCTGACAACCATGTGTTCTACAGACACCACACTAGATGCCATGCTCCTTTTGGCATCCAAGCCTAGGAAAATCTATCCTACTCCCTTTGTCTAGAATGCCCTTCCCCTCTGCATTTTCTCTAGAAAATGAGGTTTGACAGCCAATCTAAGCACCAGACTTTGGCCTGGACCTGTTTTCACAATTTGGGTTTTCGCATGATTAGTTCAAAGGGCACAGATTCCTCCATAATTCTGTATGTGCAGTAGGCTTCTATATGTTTACCCCATATGGCATGCATCCTAGTTTAATATAATTGCTCATTTAGGTATTTCTTTCTCTACAGACAGTGATCAAGTCTAGAGCGTATGCCCATCTAAAAGGAACAGCCACTACTCGGTTCCAGTTGCATGTCGCCATGTGGAAATGTGGGCTAATGTAGCTAGATCTGCTGAGTTAAGAGACCGAAGAAATCTCGATTTTTACTGTGAGATTGCTGCAGTTTAGATGATATAAACAGGTTCAAAACGAAAACAAATTCCAATAGGATGGGCAAACAAAGCATAACTACAGACTGGGTTTATACCAAGCAGCTCACATCCAGTACTTGAAAATGCTCCAGAGGCCTCAATCAAGACCCCACGGGATGCACTTAGCACTGCAGGAACTGGGAGGCTCAGTGCTCAGTGAGGCCCATCAAGACTGGCTCTTAGGCATAAGTCATCACATTCTGGATTTTGTCCTCTCAGTTCATGGGGTATTTTATAATCCATGCTACTTGCAGGGTGTATTAACTTCACCAAAGAGGCAATTAATTAATTGTCTTGTTTAATAAATGTTTACTGAGAACCTAACTTGGGCCAAGGCCTGTGCTATGTTATAGGGGTTCAGATTTGGATAAGAGCCAGTCCTGATCCTCCGGGAAATCATTATTTAATAGAAAAGACAGATGTGCAAAAAGTACAAATTTATACTGAGGAGAAGTAAAATTTATTAATCCATTCATTCTCTGCTAAAGGCAGCACAAACATCCTGTTTCTCAAAGAATATTAACATCTTTTAAATAAACAAAATATATTATTTTTAGAAACACCTTAAAACTATAACCTGGCTCTTTCAAAAAAAAAATTTAATAGATAGGAAATTTTTCATAGCAAAATTCTAGAAGGTAGATGAGGATTTAGGAAATGTGAATAGTGAGCATTTTTTAAAAATTAATTAACATTTAGTAAATATTACAGAACATGCTTGTGGCAGTTTGATATTATTTATGAATTCCAAAAAGATATTGATTATGTTTGTTAACTGATCTGTTCCTCTGGGCATGATACTCCTTTGATTGTATTAAATTCAGAGGTTTCACTTTTACTTTATTAAATCAGGATTAGGACTTTGATTTGACCATGCCATTAGGGTAACTCAGTTTGAGTCCCCACCCCCTTTGTGGGCTATATGAAAGGACAGTAATTCAAGTACAAGAGAGAAGAACATAGAGGAAGAGAGTGCCATAGACATGGCAGAGGTCCTGGGAAGAGAGATGAGCCTGATAGTTTGCAGTTGACGAGAAGAGAGCAACTGAGAAGCCCTGAGACACTAGCCTTATGCCACCCTACAGCTGAGATCAGAAGAAGCTGGGACCACAGAGCCTTAAGAGGAAGAAGGAAGGCTGAACCCTCGCAGACATCTCCCGCCATCTTGCTTGAATACGTGGCAAATGACTGGGTGAGGAAGTACCTCTTATGGTACCTTGAGTTGGACTCTTTAGAGCCTTGTGACTATAAGCTTTTTCCCCAAATAAATACCCTTTATAAAATCCAAAAGATTTCTGGTGCTTTGCATCAGCACCCCTTTTGGCTGACTAATACAATGCTTTAATAAAATCACCTCAAAATTGTACTTTATTCCACAGTTTGAGATTTCTTTTTCTGAAGAGCGGCAAAAAATAAATAAATTTGGGGGGAAAAAAACCAAGAGGTATACAGTTTTCTTAACTGAACATCTTACTCTATAAAGTTTCATTACTAACTAAGTCTTATTTTTGTGCTTTAAATTTGTAAACAGAAAAACATGCTGTAGATTCTGGGATGGCTGAGCGTGCACCTAAACATGGTAAAGATGCAACTGGCCACCCTTTGGCCCTTGTCCCTAACTTAGGGTGCCTCTGCACTAATCTGGTTTGAACACATTCTCATTCTGCCATAAGGCATGTGGATGGAGTCCAAAATGCCCTCTTGGTCCTGTGGACTTGGCAATTGTTCCAAATCTCTTTTCCCTTGTATCTCCAAGTCCACACAGTCACATAGCAAATCAATTTCCTGCAACCTTCCTTGTTCTGCAAAGCAGATATGTGAACTTCACTTTCCTAATGACTTTGCCCAACACTTTAAAACACACAAATTGAAACTGCTCTATTTCAGTGAGTATTGGGAGAATTTTAACAACTGGATTAAAAGGCCAATCAATTAATAAATCCCCAGGGGAAGCCCTAATGCTAGGGAATAGATAACTGTTACCTGGTTTCAAGAACAAATGGAAGGTGCAAATCTCAGAGAAATGAAATAGGAAAAAAGAATCGAATAAGTGGGAGATGAAAAACTGAGGGAACTGGGGCCAAAGACCAGGTGGTTTGATAAGTCTGTAACATAGAAGGGTTGGGCCCAAGACTGCATTTCTGGGGGGTGGATGTGGCTCAAATGGTTGGGCATCCATCTTCCATATGGAGGGACCTGGGTTCAATCCCCAGGACCTCCAGTAAAATAAAGAAAAATACAGTAGGCATGTGGGCTGCCAGACCCAACGAGCAGGCGTGCCATCAGGCCCCACGCACGGGCATTCCAGGGCCCGCCAAGCCATGCAGCAAGATGATGATGTGACAGGAGAGTGACACAAGGGAGAGCCAAGACGAGACGCGCCGAATAACCAGGAACTAAGGTGGCGCAGGTGGCAGAAAGCCTCTTTCCCATAGTGAAGGTGTTCAGGATCAAATCTCAGTGAAGACAGGAGGAGAATTATGAGAAGAGAGTGCAGGGAACAGACATAGAGAATTGCCCGGTGAATGGACACAAAACAGCAAACGATGGGGAGGGGGGCTTAAAAATGGATAAAAGTAAATAAATAAAAGAATCTTTATTGAGAAAAAAAAAAAGATTGCATTTCTGACAGGTTCCTAGGTGATGGCGATACTACTATCTTGGCATACAATTTGGGATACTGGGACCATTCAACCACCCTAACTGTTCCTGACTTTAACAGTAGTTCTGGGGAAGGACTGTAAAACACTCCTCACATAAGCATATCAGAAAATGTAACCCAGTGAAAGCATTTCTAACAATAATGAGGCCCAAATATACAGCTTTCGTATGATCTAACCAGAAAACAGAGTTGGAACTTGAAAAAAGCCACAGATACCAATGTGCTACAAATGCCTTGGCCTTTCTTAATGTAAATGTATTACATGTCCCCTGCCTGATAGGGTTTAGATAGGAGCTGATTATGCAAGTTAATGCAATACTGACTCACATTAACAATAGCCTCATCTTATCCACATGGAAGGCTGGTCTCCTGCCAACATCCCTTATACATTAAAATTCAGTTCCAAAATCAAGAATCAATGCCCTTTCCACAATCTGCACTCTAATTTTTTTTTTTTCCTATAGACAAGGGAAAGACAGGATTAACTGTATCAGGAATTAACATAAGACCTTTCTCTAAGAGAGGCAAGAGTTCAAAGTTTGAAGTACTCTTCAGATAAACAACCTTATTTGTCTTCTTACATCCCTGTGGAGTTAGCTGGTCACCTTAGTAACCAGAATCCAATGTCCAAAACCAATGTCTCTAACCCATACTTGGTTCAAGTGTCAAAGCACATCATACCATAAGAAATAACTGGTATATTTAACAATCTGCACCCAAACACAAATCTCACACACACACACACAAATACTGATATACACAAGCACCAAACTAAATTGCATGTTTTATAAGATTAAAAACATCTAAAAATGGATGCAGTGGAGGCACTTATAAATGTACACAATATACCTAAAATAAAAAAAATTAAAAAAAAGGAAAAACCAAAGTTTTTCAGAAATCTAAAAAGTTGCTCTTAGGCCCCTGAATTTCAGTAAGTTAAAATTGTTTTCAACAATTCTGTTCAACAAACTTTAACTGAGCATCTCCTGTGTTATTCCTCTCCTTTTTATTCCTCTGATGGGAATAAAAGTTGGACACAAACCTTACTTGATGATGCTTACAAGTGAGCTGGCACTTATATAAAGCAGGCATCTCTGTTAGATGGATGCCATCAATTGTTTGATGGATGGGCACTTAACTGATCCAGGGGCCTCACAGAGGGCTTCCTGAGGGAGATGACATGGATTGACATCTGACAGATGAGCAGGAATCAGCAGAATGAAGAAGGAGGGGCATGGGGTCTGTGATTCTGGTCCAGGCACTGCTGGTTCATTTCCCAAATCCAGTCACCGTTTTCATCATTAGTAGAACTTTAATTTTGGTCAGGGCAGCAATCTGCCTGACGCAAAACACACTTTCCCAGAATTCTCTTCAGCAGGGGTGATCATGCGACACGTTCCTGGCCAATGAGATCTAAGTGGAAGTCACTGCTGGGGCATCTAGGAAAGCTTTAAAAATGTCAAGAAGACTCGGCTTACATTGGGCTTTGGCTTTTCCTCCTTTCCTTTCACCTTTCTTGCTGCCTGAAACATAGATATAAAGCCCAGAGGTGAGGCAGTCATTTGGGGACACATGAGTATGGAACGATGGAAGACCAGTCTCTTGGAGCTGCCACACCTGTCCTGAACTTTTTGTTATGGAGAAAAACAAATCCCTATTTAATTTAGCCCCTGCAGCGAGGATGCATCCAAATGTATGCAAACAGGAACCTGTCTCATACATATAGGTAGAGTTATTTAAGCAACATTATTTATTTACTTTCTTTGCATATTCAGAGGAAGGTTCCAAGTTTTAGAGCAAACATTAATATCCAAAAGCAAACCCTCTGCATCCCTCACTCTTATCAAAACATGAAATTAAAGATGCCCTCAGGGAAGCGGGTGTGGCTCAATCGATAGAGCTCTCGTTTACCATATGGGAGGCCCCGGGAAGCGAACCCGGGGCCTCCTTGTGAGGGCCCGCGCAGCCTAGTGGGCTGATGCAGCAAGCCCTCACAACAGGAAGCGGGTGTGGCTCAACCGATAGAGCCCCCGTTTACCATGTGTGAGGCCCCGGGTTCACTTCCCGGGGCCTCCTTGTGAGGGCAGGCCGGCCCGCGCGGCGCGAGGGGCTGATGCAGCGGGACCTCACAGCGAGGGGAAGATAAACAGACATGGAGAAGACACACAGCGAATGGACACAGCAAGCACAAGCAGCAAGGGGGGGATAAATAAATAAATAAATAAATCTTTAAAAAAAA
>JAQZBX010090548.1:0-12498 GCA_029593785.1 Cabassous unicinctus
TCTGGGCTTAGCTCCTGTTTCCTCCACAAGGTCAGCTGTAGACAATCAGGCAAACGGCTGGCTTCTCTTCTCCTGGGGCCTTCTTTCCAACATCAAAACTGCTTCTCAAAAACTGCTTCAACTCTGTTCTTTGCCTTGCCTTTTATATTCGATTCCCCACCCACCAAAGGGGTGGGGCTCAACGCCCTACTGACGTGACCCAGTCAACGCCCTAATCATAACTTAATCATGCCCAAATTAACAGATCAGTTTATAAGCATGATCCAATTATATTTTTGGAATTCATAATTACATCAATCTGCCCAACTGCAACAAGGGGGAACCTCTAACACCCAGTATTACACCTGTTTTCCCCTCTCCCTGCCCCCAGAGCCTCCAGTGGCCACTGCCTCCACATCAATGTTGTAATTTCTTCCATTGCTAGTATCACAATAAGTCTATAGTAGAATGCCAGTAAGTCCACAATAGTTCATAGTTCATTCCCCAGTCCTGAGGATTCTCGGATGATGATGTAGACTCCACCTCTAATGGAGAGGGTGCTTCGATCCCATATAGCCGATGGGATGGGACTCTCTTACTTGCAGTTGTAGGCTCTCTTGTTTCCTTGGTATGGTGCTTGTCAATCCTCACCTCCTTGTTAGTTGTCCTGGGTGAATCCAATGAACTGAAGAGTAAGTGTTGCAACTCAGCTGAGGCTCAGGGCCCAGATAGCACATGGACATCCCAAAGATTCTGGTCTCTTGGACATACACCTACCAACTCCAGCACCCAGTATAGGTTTAAATAGAAGGGACAGATGAGCCATGTGTAGGGAAGCCATAACTGAGTCCAACTCTGCCACTTTCAAGAGCACAAACTCCAAAGTAGGGCCCATTGGCAAGGCACCAAACTGTTGAGCTATCTGCCCTGACCATAGGACCTGGGTGTCTCCAGAGCCCACTATTTGGAGTAGTATCCACTTTGGCAGTCTATGAGATCCTGCTGAGATGTGCATAAGCGTTACCTCTGGGATGACCTCCTGACTCCCTTTGAAGTCTCTTAGCCATATAAACTCATTTGTCTTTACCTTTCCCCTCTTTTATTTGAGGTCTTTTTCCAGTTGCATTGCTAGCTGTTGCTTGGTAGTAATCCCTCAGTGACAGGGAGGCTCATCCCCAGGAGTCATGTCCATGCTGGGGGGAAGGTAATGCATTTATATGCTGAGTTTGGCTTAGAGTAGGTCATGCATTTTTAAAGCCTTTCTTTCCCCCACTTTATAATGTTGGGGAGAGGACCCAGCTGTTTGCTGTTCTGATTTGTTGCCCCGCCTGTTAGTTCTCAGGGGACCAATGTTGAGGCTTTTTGTCTGAAAGTATCCATGGCTTCCCCTTGACCCTGGAAAGAGTTCCAAATGGGATCTGTTGGCCACGGTCTTGCAGGATCTTTCCAGCAGCCTTCTCCTCAGGAGGTTTCCGAGCAGGGTCTCACAGCCATGTTGTCTGCCAGGCATGTTTTCTGCTGGGTCTTCAGCTGTGACCCAAGGCTGCCCTTTCCCTACACTAACCTGCCTCATTAGTGTGGTACATTTATTACAACTGATGAGCCAATATTATTATATTATTAACTAAAGTCCATAGTTTACATTAAGGCTCACCATTTGTGTTATATCTACTATGGGTAACATATATACAACATAAAATTTCCCATTTTAACCACTTTCAAGTGATGTTAATTACATTCACAATGTTATGCTACCATCAACACCATCCATTACCAAAACTTTTCTGTCACCCCAAACAGAAACTCTGTACCAATTAAGCCTTCACTCCCCATTCCCCACTCCCACCCTGTCCCTGGTAACCTGTATTCTAATTTCTGACTCTATTAATTTGCATATTTTAATTATTTCACAGATAATTTTAAGGGAATCCATTTCCAGAACCTCATTCTTCATATGCTCCTACTATTCCTATTGATCTGCCTAGAAGAGGCCTTTTGCCTGCCAGTTCTCCTTCCTGGCCACCACTTTCCCAATTAGTCCCCTCACCCTCATTCAGAATCCTACTCTGAATCCTTTGTCTGATGTATGCAAAACAAATCAAAGGACTACTTGAGAATGTTCTGCTTGAGAGAGAGCAAAACTTAGAGAGCTTCTATGAGAAGTTTCAATGGGGCAGCCCTGTGGCTCAGTTCTGTGCCTTCTCCATCTACAAATTCAAACTCAAAAGTGAGATGGTCAACACAGGGTTCATATTAACCCCATATATTTGACTTGAAAACTGAAATCAGGTATTTTGTGATAGAATGTCAGTCTGATTTGGCTGATGGGTTTGACAAACAGGACTGGCTTTCGAAACAGGATATAAGGGGAGCATTTTCCAAAAATTGAATGCTCTGAATCTGCAGCTCCATGGTTTGAACAAAAATATATTTAAAGTGCATATAAACTTCCCCTTCCAGGCAAGATTGAAGTAGGAAGGATTAGATTTATCCTCTTGCCTGAAACAGCCAACCAAAGAAAAATTATATGAGGGAGTGGATGTGGCTCAAGCGAGTGAGTGCCTGCTTCCCACATGGGAGGTCCAAGGTTCTGTCCCTGGGGCCTCCTAAAAACAGAGAAACAAACAAGAAGCAAACAAATGAAAACATCAACTCAGGGGAGCTGATGTGGCTCAGTGGTTGAGCGCCGGCTTTCCACAGACAAGGTCCAGGATTTAATCCCCAGGCCCAGTACCTGAAAAACAAAACAAAACAAAACAAAAAATTATATGAAACAATGGTTTTCAAGACACTGGACATTAGGCCACAAAATCCAGTAATCGCAGAGGGACAAGAAACAAATCTGCCATCCCCCATGATTGCCCCACCTTTCTACCCAGGGAGAGCCCTGCAGACACCATGAGCTGAAGGGGCAGCTGTGTGTCTGGGACAACCAAGGTGGCTTGAGTGCTCAGGGCAAAGCACTAGAGAGGAGAAAGGGACACGCAGAGAGAATTCCAGAGATGCAGAGGACCCCTCCAGGAGCCACCAGAATACTGCTCAATGCGTGAGTGTGAGGAACTTATTTGAAGCCAAGGAAAGAACCACATAAAAAGAATAGAGGGAACAGTAGATGGTGCTCACACAGGGTTGGGTACAGTACCTGTTCCCATTAGCCAGACTAGAAAACCTCATAATTTACAGGTCATTAGTTAGAGTTCTCAGAAGGGTCTTGCCTCAGCTGTGGGGATTAATTAGCCCTAGACACTAATTAAACCCTAAACCAAATAGTGTTTTAAAAAAAAAATAGCTTATAGTTCCAAGACTATGGAAGTGTCCAAATCAAGGCATTATCAAAAGATGTTGTTTCACAAGTTGCAGATGTGGGTGATCAGGCATGTGGCAGCATCATCTAAAGATGCCTTCTCTCCAAGCTCAGCTGTGGGTGATCAGGCATATGACTCTTCTCTCCCCTCTCCTCTGGGCTCATCTCTTTCAGTATCTTGGGGGCCTCTTTCTGTGCCTCTGTGCTCTGCTGGTTCCATCCTCAGGTGTCTGGACTTCTCTCTCAGCCTCTCGGGGTTTCTCTGTCTTTATAGCTTTTTTCTGTGTCTGAGGCTTTTATTCCTTCATTTATAAAGGACTCCAATAAAAGGATTAAGACCTATCCTGGGTCATGCTCTGTTGAAGTGATCTAATCAAAAGGAAGGACTCTTAATTGAATCTAATCAAAAGGTCCCATCTACAATGATTTACACACACACAAGAATGGATTAGCTCTAAGGACATGATCTTCTCGGGTCCATAGCTGGCAATTGCACTTCTACATATATACCCAAAAGAATTGAAAGCAAGGACTCAAACAGATATTTGCACACTGATGTTCATAGTGGCATTATTCACATTTGCCAAAAGATGGAAGCAACCTGCATTAGTCAGCCAAAGCGGTGCTGATGCAAAATACCAATAATTGGTTGGTCTTTATAAAGGGTATTTATTTGGGGTAGAGGCTTACAGTTACCAGGCCATAAAGCATAAGTTACTTCCCTCACCAAAGTCTATTGCCACGTGTTGGAGCAAGATGGCTGCCGATGGCTGCGAGGGTTCAGGCTTCCTGGGTTCCTCTCTTCCCATGGCTTGCTTGTCTCTGGTTCAGTTCCTCTGCTATCTCCACAAGGTCAGCTGTAGACTATGAGGCTCTCTAGGCGTTGCCTCTCTCCACAAGTCCAGCTGTAGACTATCAGGCACACTGCTTGTTTCTCTTCCCGGGGCCTTCTCTCTTTCCTCACGAGTAAGCTTCTCTTTGTGTTCATTTCCTGGGACTTCGTTTCTCTCTGGGCTCCAGCATCAAAACTTCAACATCAGAACTCCAACTCAAAATTTCAACTCTGTCCTTTGTCATGTCTTTTATCTTTGAGACCCCACCCACCAAAGGGCAGGGCTCAACACCCTAATCATAACTTACTCATGCCCAGATGAACAGACTATTTTACAATATCTATTTTTGGAATTCATAACTATATCAAACTGCCAAACTGCTACACAACCCAAGTGTCAATTAATGACTGGATAAACAAATGTAGTATACACATACAATGGAATATTATTCAGCCATAAAAAAAAATGAAGTTCTGATACAAGTGACGACATGGATGAACCTTGAAGACATCATGTTAAGTGAAATAAGCCAGACACAAAAGGACAAATATTGTATGAGCTCACTGATATGAAATAATTAGATTAAGCAAACTCATAGAGTCAGAATCTAGAAAATAGGTTACCAGGGGCTGTGTTGGGGGTAGGGAATGGGGAATTAATGTTTAAATTGTACAGTTTCTATTTGAGCTGATTGTGAAGTTTTGGTAATGGACGCTGGTGATGGTAGCACAACATTGTGAATGTAATTAACACCACTGAATTATATATGTGAATGTGGTTAAAAGGGGAAATTTTAGGTTGTATGTATGTTACTAGATGAAAAAATTTTAAACACACACACACGCAGGACTGTATAAAACTAACAAAAAATTGTAAATGATGGATTCTAGTTAATAGTACAGTTATAAAAATGTTCTTTCATGAATTGTAATAAATGTACCTCACTAATGCAAGGTGTTAATAATAGGGTGTTATATGGGAACTCTGCATTTCATGTATTTTATGCATGATTTTTCTGTAAATATACAACTTCTCTAATTTAAAAAAGGAGATGAAAGCATATATAATTTTTCAAATTATTTTGTGGGGGTACATGTACAAAAGAGTTTGAGGATGCTGCTTTAGATTTCATCTTCCTTCCCCCTTTCTCCAGGACTTTGCTCCTTTGTTCATCCCCTCTCCCTCCCAAAGCACAGTTTGTATTTCATCTCAACTCATTCCCAACAGAACAAGTATCCAACATTGTCTCCATCTTCGAGAAAACCCTTCCTTGACCCCCACAACCCACCTCCAGTTACTGCCCAATTGCTCTATTCTGTTCACAGACACTCTCTAGACTGTGCGTACCATCTCTACTTCCTCATCTCTCACATACTTTTCAATCCCTGCTAATATGGCTTGCATTCCAACCCCTCCACCAGAATTCTTCTTGCTATACCTGCCAATGACTTCTATGTTGCTAAATTAAATGGATGTTTTTAATGCTCATCTTGCTTGCCCTTTCAAATGCTTTCAATGCGGTTTATGGTTACCTCTTTCTTGATTTCTGGGATACCACCTGTTTCAGTTTCCCTGTGTAAAACAAATACCATAAAATAGGCTGGCTTAACAACTGGAATTTATTGGCTCACAGGTTCAGAGGCTAGAAGGCTTGCTTCCTTCCTGGGTCACTGTCTTCTGGCTGGCTGGCAGTCTTTTGGGTTCCTGGCCTTTTCTGTTACATGGCAATGAACATGGTGGCATCTTCTTTCTCTTCTGGGTTCTGTTAGCTTCCAGCATCTTGCTTCTCCTGTGGCTTCTCTCTCTGTGTTCAATTTCCTTTGCTTATAAGGACTTCACCAGTATTGGATGAAGGCCTGCCCTCATTCAGTTGGAGTACACCTTAATAACATCTTAAGTGATCCTATTTACAAATGGATTCACACCCACATGTCCAGAATTGGGACCTGAATATGCTTTTCATGGGAACATGATCCACTCCCCAATACCACCCTTTCTTTGTTTTCTTCCTACCTCTCTGGCAACTTTCTCAGGTTTCCTGCCAGGCACCACCTTATCACTGCAACTTCTAAATGCTGGTTGTCCTTGTCCTTGGCCCTAAATGATCTCATGCAATATCATGGCTTTAAATACATCTCTATGCCAAGGACATCCAGGAGTATATGTCCAGCTCAGACTCTCCTCTGGGCTCAAGGCCTTTATTTATAACAACCTACTTGATAGCTTCAATTGAATGTCTCAAAGGTGGTTCAAGTTACTACATTCAAAACTGAACTCTCCATCTCGCTCCAACACAACCTATTGACTACTGCTCCTGTGATTCCATCTTAGGAAATGGTATCTCAATCCACACAATTACTCAAGCCTGGGAGACATCTCCTTCTCCTTAACCCCCTACACTCTCCCACATCCAATCTACCAGCAAGTCCTGACATTCTACCTGCAAAAGCTATCTTAAATGTGTCTGCTTCTCTCTATCTCCAATACTTACCACCCCCATCAAGACCTAGCCACCATCATCTCTCACATGAATGATACAATAGCCTCCCAAATTTCACTCTGGCTGCCTTCAACCCACTCTGAAGAGTGAGCTTTTTAAAATATAAATTGGATGATAGGCTCCTGCTATAATGCTTCGATGGCTTCCCATTACTCTTATGATAAAATCTAATCACTTTACCAAGGCCTGCAAGGCCTTCAAATTGACTCTTCTTATCTCTCCAGCTTTATCTGTACCACTCTGTTGTCATCTTTCTGTTCCTGCCACAAAAGAAGTCCATTCCTGCCTTGGGCCTTGCATTTCTTTACCCCTCCTAGTCCCCTTGTTCAGCTGGTTAACTCCTACCCATCCTTCTGGAATCAAAGGAGGTTTCCCCTGTCCCCCAAATTTAAACTGGATTCTCCTGCTATTCTCTTACAACCCACTGTACTTACCTTTCAAAGTTGTACCACAGTTGTGTGGTTGTGTTGTGGCTGTCACGATGAGAAACCCAAATGGCACTCAGAGAAGAGGAGGAACCAGGCTTTATTACACATGCGGGCCCAGAGGAAAGTTCGGTTTCCAAATTCAGGGCCCCCAGCCCCAGTTTTCTGGAGTTTTTATTGGGGTCTGCAGGCTCCCGTTCATTGGCTAGCGAGTTGGCAGGTGGAATTTTCCATTACCTTAGGCAACTAAGCAAGCATGGTTACAGAAGCAGAACTGCAGGTTACGAATTCAAGCGGGCAGGGTTACAGAGCCAGAAGTGCAGGTTTCAGTTCTAAGGCGGGAGATTCTTGTCAGGAAAGGGGGAGGGGGAGGGCTGCAGTGACTTTTCCTTATCAGTTGTTTACTGTTTCCTGCGCTTGATTGTAAACTCACTGGAGGCAGAGGCAAGATCAGCCTTGATCTTTGTTGCCCTCCTTCTAGCACTTCGTATAATATCTGGCACATAGTGTTCAAAGAATATTTGTTGAATGACATGTATGAGTACATCAAGTGCTCGATAACTCTACCCTGTTCATTAGGAGTAGCTTTGAATCTCTGCTTAAAATGTGTATAAACACTATTAAAGTTAGGACTGCTAGTAGGTGCCTCAGGTATTTCAGCCCACAGGTCTCCTTCTCCAGGCCCCACCCTCCACAATCCATACCTTAATGTGTTGTTTTCTGCCCATTCGCATAACCTGTGTCCCGGCAATCAGGCATCATGCAACACCCCTAACAATCACAGACCAAATAATGAGAAGGATTGTGATGGATTCTGAACGTGGCCACGTTTGCGTCCCAAACCCGGAACATAAGGCCGGTGGATTAATAGCTCCATTTAGGTTTGCCAAGTGCAGCCCGCCTACACCTGCGGGCTCCAACATCCACCGCTAGGAACCTCGGGGCCCCGCCTCCAGCCGTACAGCATGGCAGCTCCTGAAGCCATCGCCCACGACAGAGTTTTCCGTACAACATGGCTGCCTGCGGAACGCGAAATGCACCCCCTCCAGCCCAGCGACCGGAAGTTTCCATTTGAAACGGCGGCGGCAGACGCGGTCCGCGGCGCGGCAGTTGCTGCTGAGCATCTTTTAAACGACAGCCTTGAGAACTGCGGGCGGGAGCTGACGACATTTTGGTTCGACTCTCCCGGGTCTCGGGACTGGGCTGGATGTGGAGGGCGAACAGGGTGGGCTGGAAATGGGAGATTTTCTCTTTCCCGACCCCTCGGTCGGGTCGCGTCTCCCGCGGGTTCTTCGCCTGTTGGCCTAGCGCCGCTTCACATTAACCTTGTACCCTCCAGGGGCCAGCCGTGCCGCCTCGTTACAATGACCAGCGTGGTGAAGACAGTGTACACTCTGCAGCCCCCCTCTGTGCTGAGCGGCGGCCTGCCAGCGGGTGAGTGGGCCGGGCCGTGCGTGGGGGCCTGGGCGGGGTGGGGGTGGGGGGTCCGGCCGTGGAGTGGGGCCGCGAGTAGGGACGCCGGGCAGTAGAGGGCATTCCGTGGGCATCCTGCTGACTTCCCTTGAACCAGGCTGTCTGCATTTATGGTGAGAATTAGAGAAAAGACCAACTGCTGGGTCTTTCGACCTGCCCTGTAGTCTCTTCACGTCTAACCATGTCTCATTCCACCAATTAGATTCAAGCTGCTGGTTGTTCTACAGTTATCCTTCTAAACTAGGAGATAATCAGTTACCAGTTTTATTTCCAGACTTGGGGCCATCTTGGGGATCTGGGTTTGTCGTCAGGGGAAGACAGGGAAGTCATTTGGGAAGTGGGATACTTAGGGGGAGGGCACTAGGATGTTTGCACCATGTCTTGTTCACATTTATATTTGCACATTTATATTTGGGTCTCTCTTACAGTACACTCTCGGTAATGTTTATTGAGTGAACTAGGAGAGAGATCAGACCTAAGCAGAGTAGTTTGAGAGCCTTGGGAGAAGAGACATGATTTAAAAAGATCATTTTTAATTGCATGGCCATTTTGCTTTCTGTTACCTGCTTGTGGTTGAAAGTCATTGCACAGTATCTATAGTTGTCAAGAGCTGCCTGATGTAAAAATTATAGCACAGAATAAGCTTCAGACACCAAAAAACTATTGTGGTAGAATGTGAAGCAGCTATTTATGATCCTTTCCCAGATGACTCAGTGCAGCTGGTTGATGATCAGTGGTGGGATTGAGCTGTGAAGTAAATAGGTTTTGCTCCAGGGGCACAAAGGGTGGTTCTGTTGGTCTCATCCTGCCTCAGAGCCCCTCCATGGCAATGCCGGCATCAGCAGGGCCTGAGGGTCTCCTGAGGCCCTGGAGCTAGGTCACATGCAGTCAGCGACTGTGTGCCTGGTTCAGTGGGCGGTGACTGGCTCTCTCCAACCAAGGTGGAAGTTTTCGTCTCTGTGCGGGCGGGCTTTACAGTCATATATAACCTCAATAGTTTAACATTTTAAACTGTCTCCCAGTTTTTATGTTTCAATTTTGAGCATGGGTTAGTTGTTTTTTTTAAGTTTTTCATATATGCACATGGTAAAAAAAAATTTTTTAAGTTAACATTATACAGTGAAAATCAAGTCTCTTTCCCTTCCTTGACACCAGCCACCCAATTCCCCTCCTAGTGTCTCCCATTTTAAGAACACAGTCTTTAGTCCTGCTCATTTTTTCCTACAATGCAATCCTTATGTTCTATCAAATATGGGTTACTGGAACTGATTGCAATCAGCAAACAGTGTTAATTTTAATCAGTTTACTGTTAACTTTTTTTTTGACGTGGGGTAGATTTGTTATTGTCTATAACTTATTAATACTTGAGAATGGAGATTACCTTTTACCACAGAGACCTCAAAAATAACCCTTTTAATATTTGCTTTGTGGATAATAGTATCTAATATAGAAAGTGAAGGTACCCGGAAAGTGTACCTATAAATGAAATAATCTGTTAACCTGAAAAATCATATTCATCCCAAACCCTTTGTTCCAGTGCTTTGTATCTTATTTTCCACTTGCTTGATTTAATTGTTATGCCTCCTAACAGGTCAAGCTTAAGGGAGTCCTTGCATAGTGAACAAAGTGAAAGTTTAAGCTAGAAACTTCTGTGCTCTTTGTGTGTGTGTGTGGCAGATGGTGGGGAGGAGGGGAGTGCTTAACTCCAGAATAACTTAACTTGAATTGTGGAAAATAAATGGAAGACAGACTGTTTATGGAGGACTGGCATAAGGGCTAGGGGAGAAATGTTCTCTTTTGGGGTAGAAGAGTGGCGTGCCTGGTAGGGCCAATACCCTGGTTATCTTGCCATGGTCTAGCAAGAAGATGAGAATACAGTGCCAGCTGGGCAACCTCTAAACTTAATGGAGAATAAGCAGATAAAGAGGGCTGGTGGTCGAACCAGTCAGCATGCAAGACCAGAGGAGGGACGTAGAGTTTAGCGACGAAGGTCTGTGAAACGACCTGTGGAGCTGTGAACTGCTTCATTTATTAGGCAAACAATTACTGAACATCTGTAAGAGACACATAAAGTGTCTCTTGCAGTAGTCAGAAAGACAGTCTGGCAAAAATAACTACAGCAACAATTCAAAGGGAAACTCCAAAGCAGCCTGGGTGTTGAGGAGTTAGGAAAGCGTGCAGAGTTCTTTGGGAGCCTTGACAGTTTTGGAAGAGAGTACAGTTCAGTGGTGCCTGATGAAAGCTTGTGCTGGGTTTTGCCCTGCTTAACCTCCACACAGCCTCTCACTTTTTTAAATATACTTTTTTAAAAGAAGATACTTTTTAAAAAGTATCTTCTTTTTAAAAAAACATTACTAACATTTACTGCTTAGATTACATAAATGTTAGATAAAACTGCTTCTCATTTTGTTCTTTGCTTGTATCAACCTCAAGTCACATGTATACCCTCCAGCCATTCAGTATGGTGTATTATCCATCTTTTGGCTACCCTCAAACACACTGCATGGTCACATTTTGGACAAGAATTCTGGTTTCTATCTCCTGTTAGTCTAGAGAACTCTTATTCTTCTGCACTATTCTTCAGAAATTGAGATTGGCCAGAATGGTGATAAAGGTTTATAACAATTTGGAATGGAGATATGTTTGTTTTGTTGTTACAGGGTTGCAGTTGTTGAGTCAAGCTGCTTGAAGTTCCACCTTATTTTCCTTTGCAGACACGCAAACCCGAGCCATTTCTAAGAGTCTGTTACCTGTTAAGTCCAAAGAATTAGACATTCCCAAATTTCATTCAGGAAATTCAGAGAATGATGCTACGAAAATCATCAAACCGAGACGTGAGAATGGGTGAGAGTCAGATCGTTGGTACACAGTTAAAACATCTTGTTAAAAATTGCTTAATACCAAGAATTAGAAAATAGGTTTTGGACTCACAAGGCACCTGAACTATTCACCTGTGGTCGGTGGCCCAGAGCAGTACAGCATCAGAACCCTCTAAGTTCATCTCTTCTGAAGGGACACAGCAAGAAAGCTATGACAAAAGGTGTTTTTGCCTCTCTCACAGCTTGCTCTGAGTGTGCAAATGGTGGCGGTCAACCACCCCTAAGTGGCGTGGGTGGGGGTGGTGACTTATTTGTTAGCTCAGTCAAGCCCCAGTGTTGCATGGATGCTTTCAGTTCCCTTTGTAAGGTCGACGTGAGATGGCCACACCAACTTGAGCAGGAGCAGGTCTGTCAGGTTGTTGGGCCTGTTCCTTCTTAATAAGCCTTTTTCAGAAGTCTGCTAAAACAAAAGTGCATGGGCCCTCAGAGCTTCACAAGCTTGTGCTGTTTGCATGGAATGTTAGCTCTGATTCTTTCCTAGAAACTCAGACTCTTTATTCTGCCTTGTTTACAGCATGGAGTGCTGAGATCACTTTCTTTTTGCTTCTCTAGGCAGACAAAAGCTGCAGACACTGCCATCAGGAAGAACATTAGAAAAAGGTGAGCATCAGGGTAAGTGAAACTGAGCCACTGTTTTAATGTAGCAGCTCTCAGTCTGGTTGCACATGAGAATCATTCATGATACCTGTTTGTGTTACGGTTTGGGTATCATCCCAGAGACCCAAATGGAATTTTTAGAGATGAGGCTCAGAGGTTTGAGAACCACTGTCAGGGCAAGAATTAGCAATTCTGCCTGCCATCTTGAGAATCAGATGGGAGCTTACTGGATCACTGCTGGTGGGAACTCAGACCCAGCTGTGGCCCATCAACAGGAGTGTGAAGCTTCCAATAGGAAAGGCTGATCTTGAAGTGAATGTTCTGCGTGGGGGATGGGGGGTGGGGGGTGGGGAGAGATTAAAATCCTGGAGAAGAATCCTTCTCTCTCTGAGGCTAGCTTGGAAGTTTGGACAGTCTTGAAGACAGAAATAATATAATCTGAAAAGTCTGTAGAAATAGGTTCTAATTCCAAATCTTTTATTTTGGCATGTCTTAAAAGTTCTGAAGG